>OY997387.1:2122218-2417174 GCA_963921505.1 Phakellia ventilabrum | reverse complement strand
ACTTCAATGCTGTAGTTTGTGAACTCACATAAGTTCTCCAACGTGAAGGAATTCGTGGTAGGTGGAATGCGCTCAGTTAAATTGACCATGTTCATGTCACCAGGCAAATAACGAATTAAATATCCCCTGAGGATGCCAAACAAGAAATCCTGTGGGGGAGACTCCCACTCCACTGAGATGGTGGTGGAGGATTCATTCCTTGCCACAACATTTTGGGGAGGTTCTCCAGGAACTGCATGGAGGAAGTTACCATAATTAACAGCTGTACATATAATATCATTCACCACAGTGTACCATTTTCACTGGTCCTCTCTGTTTCTGTACTGGATGGTCCAGTGTCAACTGTGAAGGCTGCAACAGATACACTGTAGACTGTGTAATTGTCCAGATCATTCAAAGTTGTGTTTAGCACATTCCCTGTCACGTTGACCGTAAGTAGAGTATCACTCTGATCGACACTGAAGTACTCAATGATGTAATATCTCAGTATTCCGTTGATGTCTATTTCTGTGGGTCTCTCCCAACTGACTGCCAATTCATTTGCACTGATGTTCTCAACCACAAGGATGTCAGGGGCAACAATAGGAACTGCAAAATACAAATTTAAACTGTAATGGAACCCTGAGTGTAGCATGCATTATTGTATATGTGATCTTTTTATAACTCACCATCCTCAAAGGTTCTGCTACTATCTCCAGTAGGGTTAAACGGTCCAAAACCAATAGAGGTGTAGGCTCTTACAGTGACATTGTAATCAACAAATTCTTGTAAACCATTGAGGTCTATTTCTAATACGGAGCCATCAGTTGTGTTTACTAAAACATCACTCATTATTTGCCCATCAAATGTCTCTTGTGGCTCATGCAATATCTCATAGGTGACAATGATTCCGTTTTCTTCAATGGCTGGCACAGGCTCCCAGTTGACTCTAATCTCCGTAGGAGAGAGAGTGGTGGTGATCACATTCTGTGGGAACCCAGCAGGAACTGTGGGGTTGATTAATATAGTTTAATTAAAGCATTGTAAACATTCTTTAGCAGACTGAGTCACACTCACCGTCTTCAAGTGTCCTCTCAGTCACAGGATCACTGTATGGTCCAGGTCCCACACTGGTGTAGGCTCTCACACTGATGTTGTATTCAACATACTCCTCTAGACCAGTAATATTTACTGATAGGTTAGTAGTGTTAACAGAAGCCAGCATCAAAGTGAACTGCAATGGCTCAAATTGAACCTCATAGTTGGTGATAATGCCATTTTCATCAAGTCCACGGAGCTCCTCCCAAGTCACCATGATCTCAGTGGAGGAGATAGCTGTGGCTTGGACATTCTGAGGAGGTGCTGCTGGTTCTGAAGATAGAACAACAGAATGATATTAACCTTATGGGAGATACAAATTTTGGAGGAATATTACCATCTTCGAATGTCCTCACAGTCACAGGATCACTGTATGGTCCAGGTCCTACATTGGTCATGGCTCTGACACTGATGTTATAGTTAATGAACTCTTCTAGATCGATAATCATTATTGATAGGTTCGTAGTGGTGATGGTATCGGTTGGTATTTCTGCTGGGAAATCCAATGCCTCTAATAGAATCTCGTAGTCTGTGATGATGCTATTTTGGTCAAGTCTACGGACCTCCTCCCAAGTCACCATGATCTCAGTGGAAGAGATGGCTGTGGCTTGGACGTTCTGAGGCGGTGTTGCTGGTTCTGAATATTAAAAAAAAGAATACAATCGTGTTACATTATAATACTATGAAAATGGGAGGAATATTACCATCTTCGAATGTCCTCACAGTCACAGGATCACTGTATGGTCCAGGTCCCACACTGGTGTAGGCTCTCACACTGATATTATAGTTAACGAACTCTTCTAGATCTGTAATCACTATTGATAGGTTCGTAGTGTTGATGGTATCAATGAATATATCTGCTGGGAAATCCAATGGCTCAAATTCAACTTCATAGCTGGTGATAATGCCATTTTCATCAAGTCCACGGAGCACCTCCCAAGTCACCATGATCGCAGTTGAGGAGATAGCTGTGGCTTGGACATTCTGAGGAGGTGTTGCTGGTTCTGAAGATAGAACAACAGAATGATATTAACCTTATGTGAGATACAAATTTGGAGGAATATTACCGTCTTCGAATGTCCTCACAGTCACAGGATCACTGTATGGTCCAGGTCCCACACTGGTGTAGGCTCTGACACTGATATTATAGTTAACAAACTCTTCTAGATTGGTAATCACTATTGATAGGTTCGTAGTGGTGATGGTATCGGTGAATATATCTGCTGGGAAATCCAATGGCTCAAATTCAACTTCATAAATGGTGATAATGCCATTTTCATCAAGTCCACGGAGCACCTCCCAAGTCACCATGATCTCAGTGGAAGAGATGGCTGTGGCTTGGACGTTCTGAGGTGGTGTTGCTGGTTCTGAAGATAGAACAACAGAATGATATTAACCTTATGTGAGATACAAATTTGGAGGAATATTACCGTCTTCGAATGTCCTCACAGTCACAGGATCACTGTATGGTCCAGGTCCCACACTGGTGTAGGCTCTGACACTGATATTATAGTTAACAAACTCTTCTAGATTGGTAATCACTATTGATAGGTTGGTAGCGTTGATGGTATCAGTGAATATATCTGCTGGGAAATCCAATGGCTCAAATTCAACCTCATAGTCAGTGATAATGCCATTCTGATCAATCATAGCTACTTCTTCCCAGGTCACCATAATTTCGGTTGAAGACAAGGCAAGTACTTGCACATTCCGAGGGGGTGTGGCTGGTTCTGAAAGCAGAGAATTAAGATCAGCTGTAAATCATGCAAAAAAATCTAAAGACTTTAGGGGAAATCACATTATACTGAGCCAGAGGACAATCATGTAATAACAAGCTTAGAAGCTACTCCTAGCACCGCAAACATATTTTTTTCAGGACAGTGTTTTACACTTCTGTACAGCTACATGAATTATTCCTTCTTTATAACTTGTTCTACCTTCTTCTTGAGAGGTAACCATGGAAACTGTACTTTCACGGCTGTCCCCAATCTCATTGAATGCAATGACAGTGAAGTTGTAAGTCACTCCAGGGTGGAGACCAGTCACCACAGCCATCTCACTTGGAACAGTCAGCTCAACATCACTGCCATTCAGGAATTCAGGCCTGCTATACATGACCCTGTAGCCCTGGATTGGGGCATTGTTGTCGTGAGGTTCAAACCAGGTGAGCCGGATGGCGGTTGAGTTAAGAGCCACACCGATCACATTCTGAGGTTGTTCAGGAGTGTCTGTAAGTATAGATTAGAGCTGTTGTATGCACATATCTTTGACAGACCAAGTATTCATTAACTATGAATAATTTAACGCATTCCAACACAGTGACTACAACAAATGAATTTAAAGCGACATACTGTCACATGAGGGTTCAGCACCATATTAAGGCACTTATCTGATCTGACTACAGTCATCACAGGAAGTGTTGCTCACCTTGAACCAGCACAGTTACTGGACCACCTATGGCAGTACTGAAGGTGTTGGTGGCATTACACGCATACTCCCCTGAATCATTAGTCATTGCTCCTGACACTATAAGAGCGCTCATGACATATCGGTCTCCATTTGACTCTGTAATGTTGATTCTAATGTCATTCTCATCGATGTCCGTGCCATTGTGGGTCCATGAAATTAAAGGTGCAGGGTAGCCAGATGTGGTGCAAGTCAGAAAGAACTCTTCTGTGGTTGTTACATTTGTGGCCATTGGGGGTGCATCAATAGCTACTGCAACTGTGAAGAAATTAATACACCATAAGTTAGGTACTAAACTACACGACAGAAAAAATGAATCAAATTACCATTAAGAGTAACAGTAGCAGTTTCATTTCCTGCCTCATTCTCTACCAGACATTCATATTGGCTACCAACAGAGGCATCCAAAACTAGTATCTGCAGTTCTGGATCAGCTGAGACATTCTGGACATCCGACAGCCTAGTCCATGTGAAGGTGTTTCCTGGCCCTCCCTGTGCACTGCACGTGAAGTTCTCTAATGTGTTTCTCTCTGCATCAATGACTGAGGGTGATGCAACAACACTACCCTCGGGGGAAACTGTAGAAGGAACGGAAGAGCTTGGTGAGGTGATACTTCAACAGAGTAGCTAATAGAATTCTGCTGTACTAACTGTAATAGCTATTTTACCTGTGATTGTGGCATTATCAGACATGACTGAAATCCCATTGGAAGTAGCCATACAGAAGTAGTCTCCCTCGTCTCCAAAGACGACTAGACTGAACACTAGCATATTTGTACTTTCTCCCATGATATTGTTTCCAATGTCACCACCTACGTGGACCCACTGAAACTCGGGAGGTGGAAATGCCTCTGCATCACACATTATCACGAAGAAGGAGCCATTACTAGTACTCACATCTATTGGATTGAGTATTATTTCAGGACGTACAAAGGGGAAGGTGCTGATACTTTCACTCCCTGCTGCATTGCTGACCATACATGTGTATTCATCTCCGTCCATAAAAGTAATTCCGAATATAACAAACGTTTCAGATGTTTCGTTTATCAGTTCTGTTCCATTCCTCAGCCACTGGAAGGTGTTGCCTGGTCCTCCACGGGCAGAGCAGGTGAACGTGACATTGTCTCCTTGGTTGAATGTCTCATTTATAGGAGAGACTACGACACTGCCTTCAGGGGAGACTGGAGAGAGACAACAATTCTTGAGTGCAACAGGCACCACTGTTATTCATAAAGAAAACATCTGAGAAAGGGGAGTAGCTTAAGAAACACATTATTCATTGAAAGGCTTAGACTAAATAGTTTTACTGATAATAGACACTCATAAGAACCCACATCTAACTTTTCTGACTCTAAAACTAATCGTAGCTTTACTGCTACATACCTATGAGAAGGGCCATGTCTGATATAAGTGTGATAGATTCGCTGGAGACCACACAGCGGTATGATCCCCCATCACCAAACACAACAGGGTCAAATTCCAAAGTGGAGTTGGTTGCATTTTCCACATCAACATAGTCATCTCCAGAGCCAAATGCAGTCCCTCCTAGCACATCGAGGGTATCATTCAATTTCTGCCACTGGTAGGAAATGTTAGCAGATCCCATTGCTTCACACTCAAGGAATTCTGTTTCTCCACTCCTTGTGAGAACATCTCTAGGTTGAGTGGTTATTACAAGACCATCTAATGGAGAAACACATATATGTGTAATGGTACATCAAATCAATGGTAGATTTATTCAACAACACTCTCACGGTACAGCCTAGAAATACAGCATGCTAGCTAATCTTAATCAAAATCTCAAATGGATTTTATCCACTTACATACATACTACAGTTATTATATTGGGTCCGTGTATAGTTCTGCCATTCAAGTGTCCGTCGAAATCCAAAATGAAATAGCAAAAAGCGGAAGTTGAAATTTCACTATTCGCTTTGGAAACCCACTCCAAAACGAAAAGCGGAAGTCGAATTTTCTCCTTTTGTTTTGGAAACTTCCGCTCCAAAACAAAAAGTGAAAGTGAAATTTTCTCTATTCGCTTTGGTTCAAAAACGAATAGTGGAGGACAATGTTTGCTTTGGAACTTTAATTGGTACTAATTCGAATAGTGGACCGCAAATCTAAGTTGAACTCTACTACCACTGTCACAGGACAATCATGTGATTTATGATGTCACTGCAAGCGCTTAACCAACTGCAGGCCTCTTTTCTCAGAAGCCAATGTCGGTTCTGTGGTTGCTACTACTCTATTTGGGAGTACGAGTCAAGACTGAATGATGATCTAGTCATGTGACAAGTCCATTCGCTGGCACCATTCCCTTCGCCAAACGTAAGTGGGCAGGGCATACAATAGATTCTCCCCCAGCTTTAATGAACTAAAATTGTCACATCCACCCATAGCAGCAGTTGGTGTAGACATGCATGTTCAGCATGGACATAACTTTGTCAATGCACTATCTCCCTTATACCACATGTTGACAAGTATCGCAGTTGATGATACTCTGACAGAATGTCCAAGAGTAGTGCAGCCTCACTGGTATTGTAAAGAGCTTTACTTTCCAGAATTTCAACCCTACATGACGTCCATCCTGGACACTACAAACGTTGTGTACAACACAGTCACTTGAGTGCCGAAGGAGTCCTTCAGTTCTAGGCCATCTGCTGTGGCCGCCACATATTCCAATCCAAATACCTGTTGTATGTATACACATTTGCCGTCTTCTCACACAAATCAATGAACATTTTACCCCCAGCATCTTGAAATTGGGGCGCCTTTCCAAGACGTGAGTGGCACCGCCTTCAACTAAACCCTCCTGCAGTACCCTTTTGGGTTTGGTGTACCACTGAAGCCAGTGTAGCTAGATTTGCTTGCAGCTGCTGATTACATTTTATTGATACATTTTTTCTGCATGCTCATACATGTACATGTACGAAATATATTACGCAAAGGATACTGTATATAACTATATTATGTAAATATATAGCACAAAACAATTAAATGAAATTGGTGTAGCAATAGGTATGTGTTCCAGATAGATTGTAGCTTATGGCTACTCTAATCAGTCACTCGATGAATGTGAGGATTTATCCATGAGCTGATTGAGAAGGAACACATGACTCATGGAAATTAAACCTGAAAGTGCTAGCTAGATTTCCCAGAGGGAGAGGGCTAACTAGCTATCTACAGCATCAAAGATTTTATCAAGAGAAAGGATTCTGTGAGAATTCTCCCAGGTTGAGTTTACATGGGTGGTTCGAGAGGTAAGTTAGGGTCCCCTTGACACCCCATGCCTATGGGTGGAGCTAATACATGCCCCGCCCTGCCCCGCCTGCTTACATTTCCTTGCCCAGAACAAAAAATAAATTTAGGATCCACTATTCGCGATTGCTAAAATGAAAATTAATTTCTGCTATTCAATTTGGAGTGGATGTTTCCAAAACGAACAGCGAAAATTTAACTTCCGTTTTTTGTTTTGCAGTGGAAGTTTCCAAAATGAAAAGAAGAAATTTCACTTTCTTTTTTTGTCTTGGAGTGAAAGTTGCCATAATAAAAAGCAAAAAATTTGACTTCCGCTTTTTGTTTTGAGTGAAAGTACCAAAACGAAAAGCAGAATTTGGCTTCCGTTTTCGTTTTAGAGTGGGTTTCCAAAACAAATAGCGAAATTTTGACTTCCGCTTTTTGCTATTCGTTTTGGATTTCGACGGACACTTGAATGACGGAAATATACACGGACCCTACTCCCAGTGTGGTGTTAAAAAAACATGCCTATACCACTAAACAAAAAGTGCAGACAAGGAAGTGAGCGGCAAAGTATGATATAGCTATAGTAGTCCATTACTATTAGTACAGGTTTGGCTTACTCGTGAGTAGGCATGGCTTTTTGGTCCATAAAAATTTGTTTCATGAAATGTTTGCCTATTAATTGTATAAGGCAAATCCACTTGATATTTTTGTCGCTTTATAAGAGACTTAGAGTCTTAGGTTGTTCAGTGTACAGTACGTATACAATATTATGTCAGTGTTTAAGTGCCGACTCAGTGAGTGTGGTTTATTACAAACTCACCCAATATCACTAAGGGCGCGGAATTACTAGATGATCCTACTGTGTTAGCAACGCTGCAGGTGAAGGAGCTTCCCACAATATCAGCCAATGGTTGGTTGATGGTGAGCACATTCTGATAGGTAGACCGAGCCCTATCGGTCACAGTTTGAGCCAGCTGGTAGGTGACTCCATTGCTATCTATCCCCTCCTCTCCATCCCTCAAGGTAAGTGGAGGATCACTATCTCTGGTAAAGGTGACAGTGGTGGCAACAGAATCAGTGGAGATACAGGTCAGGGTGGAGCTTGAGGATCCTGGGGTGAACACCAGGGGACTGTTGATGCTGGGTAGATCTGGAGAGAAACACTCGATACTGAATACTGGGATAACAGATCAATTTCTAGTAGCGGAATGACAATACATATACTTATTTTTAGTATAAATTCTACTGTGTGACTGCTTTCAAATTTCAAATATAGTTGCCCCTTCTACTCTTTTGTTTCTTATGCACTCCTGGGTAGGTAAAGACTATAGTTAAATATACCTCTAAATGTGTCCTGCATATATAATATGGCACCGTGAACTACACAGCTTATGAGTAGAAGCTGTGTGGATCGCTGCTGTACGTATTTTGTTATTTGTATGCATGCAGTGCTATACCATTTGATATAATAATGACTACACTAAATAGGCAAGTAGAAATCTCTGTGTATGAAACTGCGCACATGTATGAGTGTTAGAATATACTATAGTTCCTACATGCTTACAATGGTATATGTAAGAGGGGTGTGTGTGTGTGTGCATGTGTGGTATCAGTGAGTATAGGCACTGCAGTTCAAGTTCATCAGCATGCAGCATTGTGACAGTGAAAAGTCAATGCGTAGTCCCACGTAATCATACAAATTATTACTCTACTGAGCACTAATCAAATGGCATGCTTTCCCTTATGCTGTGCTGCCTAATGCCGCTCAGACCCCACTCAACCACACCACTTGTCTTACAGTGCTAATTAGTATTTCATCTTGTGCATATGGGATATACAAATGTTAGAAATTGTAACAAGCTTCCCTTGGCAAAAAGATGTGGTTCTGTAATCAATTTACCAAAAAATCAGTGGGTACCTCTCATCTGCAATACAGAGCTAGTCTAGTGATAGCCTCATTCCCAGGCTCTTGCACGAACGAGGCTAGTCTAGTGATACCTAAAAACAGGCTAAATTTAAGAGCACCAAGGTTATTTCTTAGCACAAGAAGAGTATCATGTATATGCAGGCTTTATAGCATAATTTGCCTCAGGAAAAATAAACTTATAGCATAAAAAAATTAAATGCATAGATTGTTGATTATGTATGTAGCTATACTGTTGAATAATTTTCATGTATTTTGAAAAAAGGTGGCAGGGATAATTGCAAGGTGATACAGGAATGGATTATAAAGTGTGTAATATGGACTACGAAGAAACAATTCATAGCACTGCCTGCAGTTAATAATGCAACATCATGTTGTATACTGGGGCCCAAAACATTGGATATTAATTTTAGCTACTGCACAATTATCAAACAAATACGCATTTTTAAAGCTACGGGTGGGGGATCTCAGGAAATCACCTCCGTATAAAACCCTGAGGCTCACCATTAAATCCAGGAGGGTAGATCCCAATGTTAATGTTTCTCACTATGTTTGCTGAATCAGGAATGCTACAGGTGTATACTCCTTGCTCACTATTTGTCAGCGAAGTTTGATCAGCAACAGAGTTCACTAATGTAATTTCACCAGGTTGTTCTTGCTCAATAACAAAAAACTCATTGGTAGTGACACTCATTCCATTTTGTCCAATAAATTCCCCAACAGGTTCTATCATGGAATCAGAACGGCAGAAAACACGAAGACGATAACCTTGAGTGCCAGTAGAAGCAATAACAAGACCATTGTTTGGTAAAGAACCTGCTGGAGTAGTGCCAGTGCTAAAACCATTAAAAATGTGAATTCCATATCCTGTGTTAAAAAAAAGAAAATTACTCTTACCATAATTATGAAAGTGCAACCAAAACGTGCACACACACACACACACACACACACACATTTAAGGAGCAACAAACATACCAGGGTAGGGCTCACACAAGCTCACCCCAATTAGGCTACAGGAGAAACATTTGGCTACCTATGTAATGTATTCGTGTTCCCGCCTCAGTAGGGGGAAGGAGCTAGACTCGGGTTGCAAATGCCAACAACAGCATTTTATCCTTATCTATAGCCATAGAGCAAACTGCACTACCAAGTATTAAGACTTACATGGTAAAAGTAGGGTAGGTTTATACTATCTATAACACTGTAGTGATGCTTAGTACGGAGTTTGCTCTATTATAGAGGCTACAGTAGTAGTACACGAATCCTGTACAATGGAGTTACAGTATTTTTGGCTTTCCAACAGTGAGTCAGTGAGTTAGGTTGATGGTAAGTGTGCATAAGACTGGATAGACAGATGTGGATGATGTAATACACTTTTTGGCTAGTGTCTTGCTAAATTATTTGTACACAGCTGTTTTGGCTAATCTGTCGATTATTCCAGCTATACAATAGAAGGTTATGCAAACACTACCTGAGATTGCAGGCTGTACTCCGAGCTTACTATAGTTGATGCCATAATTATTATTATACTTTATATCAATTGTGTGCGAGGGTTATGCACTTATAAGTGCTTTTCATTCATTTAGTACCATAGCAGGCATTGATCGTGGGTCTGTGTAAGACTGAGGTCCCCACAGGCTGGCTCCCCTCCACAGGCATTACTATGGAGCAGCTGATCCCCCTTTACAGTGAATTACACCCCACTATTAATCACAAGCAAGTTACTCTAAAGTTACTCCAGACTATTCTCCCCACATTTCCCCCTCGACAGAAGCCATATATACAGCAAGTATGTGTGCAAGCAAAGGAGGTTAGTGCACACCAGAAAAGGTTGAATTTAACATGCGTAGTCACATACCATTTACTACCATTAATTACATCCCGCGTTGCATTCCAGAGTGCCCTGAGAAGCTAAAATGTACCAACTAAAGCTAGGTAGGCATCAACAATGAGTTAAGAGCACACAAACAACAGCTAGTTGTTCCTACCTTGTTTAGTTGATGTTTTGGGATTCCATTTTTTGTGACATCATACATATAAACACTAGATGAAATTCTGAGCCCATATCGCTATTATTAGCCTCACTAGGCATTCAGCAATATATGGAGGTTTCTTGTAGGTGCATTTGACAACAGGTGGAATCACTAGTTTAACACTCTTTCCCTTTGGGTTATGGGCTCCCGGTAATACGGAACACCAGAGGGTATTTCGGAACACCCCACTGATCTGCAAAGGCGCAGTGGAGGACTGTATTAAACTGGTATGCTGGTAGACTAGCTTAGTTGGGCAAGCGTGAGCAAGCCCCACACTAGCGTGTTCAATTTCGAATTTTGTCTGTACGTCCGTCCGTCCGTCCGTCTGTCTGCCCGTATGGTCCGTCGCATACTGCATATCGTTTGTGCATCCAATACAACGTTCGAAAATGTTTCATACCGCACACACATCAATATATCATCACTCCATGTGGCCTATACCACAGTCCTTACCACTATTATTATACCACAGACTGTCAGACAGTGAATTAGTGAGTAGCGAGTATGTCCGCACGGACTAGATTGCAGCTGGAGAGGCAGAGGAGGGCTGCTGAGTCTCGTGATGCCAGAGAGATCAGGCTTCAGCGACGCCGACAGAGGAGAGCTGCTATGTCTCCAGTCCGCCGACAAGCCACACTATGGCAGGAAAGGGAGGGGATTAGAGCTCGGAGAGCTAGATCTCCAGGTCGCCGACAAGCCAGTTAACATTGCTCACGCTCACCCCACAATACTCTGCATTCACCTAGTATCTACTACTACTATTTTAGTCCGCTGTTTGGAGGAAGCAGCTAGTTTAGTGCTAAATCGTCAGTGCGGTCGAAAATGGATGCGAATATGTGCAGTTATGCAAAAGCAATCATTGCCGCCAAGACAGACAGGGAATTTGGTAGTTCCTTGGTGTATTCAGCTGTTGGCAACATCTAGTAACTTCTCCAGTCAGGAAAAGACTTGACTCAACCAATTTAGTAGGCGTTCTGAATTACCCCCCTGTTCCGAAATACTTTGAATATTATGTGAGTGAAATATTGAACAACTGTACATGTATGCACTAGCCAGCCTTGTTTCCAGACCAAAATAGAAGGTGACCATAGCTGTCACTGAGGCCTATGCTTATAGCTTTAGTTAGACTGTACCTCTGCTTTTCTGAGTTTAGTTGTACAGTTACAGTTACTTACCCACAACATTGAACTCAATGCTTGCATTTGCACTCTCTCCTCCTCTGAAGGCTGTGCAAGTATGGGTGCCAGTGTCACCGGAGTGGACAGCTCCTCGGTTAACTTGGTTAGATGTAGAGGTCAGGAAGGGACAGTCTCTACAGGTGGATGACCACTGGTAGGTATATGCCCCAGACCCAGGTCCCCCTGAGGCTGTGCATGTAACCTCCACTCGAGAAGCTGCCCTATACTCAGTATGAGACGTCCGGGTAAAGTCAGGAGGGGGGTCATAGTTGATAGAGATGTCAACAGTGAGAGGACCTGGCAAAATGGCAAAAAAATAGATAACTACCTACATGTTTCATGCTAGCAAAATTGAGAATGGTGGCCAATTAATTGATGAATGGCAAACACTTATGGTGCAAAACAAACTTACTTTTTAATGAGATGGTGGACAAATAATTAGAGGGAGAGAATTTATGGGGGCAATATGCTAGCCCAGCCCTTCCTCCTAACGCCTCTGTTGTGTGTACATCAATACTGAGAGTCTAGACTGATCACTACCACTCTTTGAGCACAGCAGTAGCAACAGCAAATGAAGTACCTAATAAGCCCAGGTCTTCGTCCTAATGCCTTTGCTGATTATGAGTTTGCTACACCAACCTTGAGCACTGACGTGATGTGTGCTCCAGTACAGCAGCAATAGCATTGCAGTAGCCACCAGACTGGTGCTTGCCATCTTCTGCAATAAACATGAAAGCAGTTAGAGGCAAATACATATGCAACATCATGTGTAATGCACCACTCCTGTTTCACTGAAGTAGAATACCATAAGCAGAGTACCTAAATGTTTGACCATGGAAAACCATCAAGATACATAGTCATTAGGGATACACACTTTCGGCTTGTTGTGGTTTCTTCTGTGGCACAATCAAGTCATCACTTTCCATTTCTGACCACGTTGATGCACACTTATTGTGGCACACTAATATTGTTCATCATTTGTGAGTGAATTTGAGAAAAGGGACCACTTTGTGCATTTTTACAAAATTTTTAATTATTGACAGTTCTCAAATTGTTATATCTCAGCAACCAGCAGCAAGACATGAATGATTCTTGATACAGTACTAGTGCATACATGGTATTCCATGCAGATTGCCTCATGGGAATTGAGTTGCATGATTTATGCTGCTGAGCTGATCAATCAGCCAGTTTAAGGCTTTGAGAATAGCAGTCATGACTTTTCAGCTGCTAAATCAGCCTTACCCGCTGTTGTGTGCCTCAATAGCACAAACATTTTTCACATGAATTCACACACTTCCAGGTCTGGAGGTAGGAAACTGCAAACTAATCTCAAGATGTGATCTGTGATAAACCCAAAGACAGTAGAGATAGCCTACCCACTGGTATGTGCGATGGAAAAAGGGACTGACTGTGCTCCACTTGCATGCCCACCCCTCCACCCAATCACTCCAAAAACCAAAGAGCGGGTGAAGGGACTGGGCACGAGACTACACACACATTAACTGTTCAATTTCCAACTTAGTATGTATATGTGTCACTCCTCTCTTAAATTTGAATTGAGAATGGCAGGAAGCGATTTCAAAAGAAGATTCCTCAGTTTTCAGTTGACGAACGCTATTAACCATTCTTCCAAAGAGAAGGACAGGTATGCCTGAATGGAACAACTTACCTCTTGGGCACGATGGAGACTCGGGTATGAAACAGCTCCAGCATTCTACTATTTACCGGTAATATTACACTATCATGCAGGTTTTGATGACATCAAGTGCATTACCATCTTGGAACACCTGCTGTACCCACAAGCACAGAAGAACAAGGTGAGCCTGGTACATCATTCCGTGGTAAGTATCCTTGTTTGATTTTAATAATTATTAGCACATAAAATCTCACAATTTTATACCTAAAGGACATATTATGCATCTATCAAAGTTATGCCCCACCCTCCCTAGTAGGAGGAGAGTGGGGCATACTAGGGAGGGGTGGCCATGAGACATTATTCCATTTTCGGAAAAGTGACAACCTCATAGTTAACAAGAAGATACTATGTACCTATAATTTTTTTATACTCCTGTCAAATTTTATGATGTATTATCATCCTTAACATAGCAGTAGAACTGGCCATGCTTTATTTAAACTGACCAGTCTTAATAACTCTTAGGGGGCAGGCCAGTTAGTCCAATGGACCAATCTTAATAACACTTAGGGGGCGGGCCAGTTAGTCCAATGGACCAGTTTTAATAATTCTAACTGGTCAGTTTAAATAAAGTCTTGACAGTTGTATGTTAGCTACATATCTGTGACAATAGTCCTTCAAGTGTTATTAATCAACATAGCAGCCATGCATGCTGTATTTAAACTGACCAGTGTTAATAACATAGCAGTAGAACTGCCCATGCTTATAACTCTTAGGGGACGGGCCAGTTAGTCCAACTGGTCAGTTTAAATAAAGTCTTGACCATGCTTTATTTAAACTGACCAGTCTTAATAACATAGCAGTAGAACTGGCCATGGAGTTAGTCCAATTGGTCAGTTTAAATAAAATCTTGACAGTTGTATATTACATATCTGTGACAATAGTCCTTATACTAACAAGTGTTAAAGTACCAGTATAAATTAGTAAGCACGTGGCACCCTGGTTATTAATTAGAAATACCGATATACTGCTATGTACAGTGAATATTGAAACGTGCCAGCCTCAAACGCGTAAAAATGACCAGCTGTTGCGCATACAGTTTTTGCACATGCAGGTGAAAGAGATTTACTAGCTCTGGGATTGTTTCGAAAGCATGTTTATTGGTCTACAGCCTGACAAAGTCTGTTTTCGCCATTTCAGTTGTATTTGTGAGTTACAACTACCTCAATTCACTAGTACTGCTGCGACAGTGTCGTGAATAAACTGTCTGGGTAACTTTATTAAAAATCTACATTTTATTTCAAAAAATTGCTTTGTCAGGCTGTAGATATTGTTTTTTTTTCTCAATATTTTAGAGCTTTTGTTCCATTTCTCGGCTGTACCTGGCCGGAAAACTGTATGCAGATGTTAATTGTTGCTTACTCTCGTATAGCCTGCGGCTACGATGATAATATTTACAAATAGCCCCTGGTGATGTACATGCACAGTTTGAAGTGTCTTCCATGCATTATAGCTGAGTTACAGCAAAAAGTAGTTTTTTCTTTTCACTAACTAATGTAGCTGAGAGTTGTTTATTGATGTCATGAGCAGAAGGTAGAGAAGTGCAACCGTCTTTCGAGCGGTCCCTGCCCACGAGCAATTAAGAAAGTCAAATCACGTGAGAAAATATACCAGGCACTCCAGCAACGTGCAGAGAGCCTGGGGACGAGGCTACCATGATAACAGGCAATTGGAATTCAGTTGGACACTATTCACAGCAATATATACCTTCACCTAGTTAGTGGGTGTGTCTGGTATGCAACAAGAGAACACCTGTCCATGTTTTACAGCTACGCATGACTCTAAATGAGCCGGTCTAAGAATGACTGTAAATGAGCTGGTCCTTTGCATGCAAAAGTACGGCATAATTACGTGATGGAGGGTGGTGTTGCTTGGGAAATTGGTTTCATGTTCAAACATCTATAGTGTAGCTATTATATCTGCTGTGCCACTCTAACTAAAATGCACCGCCCAAAGAGGCAACTGTATTAAGTCTGTATTCGCCATTCAAGGTATTGCGTAGGTGGCATATTTATACAGTAATCTTAGCAGGAAGTGACAAGCAAATCCATCACAAATGGAGTACTAGCTACTTTGTCATGATGTGGATCAGATTGATAAGTGGATTGGTTATGGACAATGATATTCATGGTTGCACTTTGCGCGTGATTGGTTACCTTTGGTTACCCTAATTTTATCATTCATTGAACTATGGTATGCATAATATGCTTAGATCATCTGAACTGAGGTCGTAAAATCTAGCTAGACATCTCATCACCTTTCATACAGAGAAACTGAAAAATATAACCCATAGTCCAAGCCTCTAGCAGCTATCTTAGCTGTCTTTGGGATGCACCTGTAATCACCTTGGGCTTCGTCCTGGTGATTGTAGGTAGCATGCTCAGATACCTGCCATAGGCAGTAATCTACACTTAAAATCTGCTGTGGAGGGGACCATAGCAGGTCAAGCCTCTCATGTAGTGCTATCGTAGTGATCCCACACTTATCATTTCAAAGGAAGGGCACCAGGTCATGTGATCATGATCCGTCCATGTGTAAATGGCCTGGAATTAGCTACATGTTCTATGTATATGCCAGTACTTTGCTTACACAAAATTGTTTACCAAAAATCCTTGCACATTAACTATATACACACCTGTAGCTACCTCACACAAAGGAAAAAAGGGAGGGCCAGACACTTTAAGTTATTCAGGGTCATGTATTTAACTAGAATTTACAGCCTGAGTCTATACCTGCTCCCAGATTGCATACCATGTGAGATATACATTGTTGTGAATAATGTTTATCGTCATGGATAACAAACTGATAACCAATAAAGGTTACATTTCGTATGTGGGACACACCCTTCATGTAAGTGCGGGAATCCTTATCATTTCAAAGGGCTCTCTACATGATCTAGAGATTCAGTTTAGCCATTCTGAGAAGTATTCGTAGGTATGTATAGCTCAGGAGCAAATTGAAACATGCATGAAAGGAGTTTAGTCATGAGATACACTCCCCCAGGAAGTTGTCTGTACTCCTGACTGAAAGCCAGACAACCACGTCAATCCTTATATTAACCATTTTTACAGTGTGAAGAGTAACTATTTACTCCTTCAAGGAGATAATTATTTTACTCCCTTAGGAAGTTAAATCCTCCTGGAACTCATCTTGCATGGCGATTAATACTCCCAAAGAGTTTAATTTACTCCCTTAAAGAGTTAAATCCTCCCAAAACTCCACCCTGGAACTCCTCTTGCATGGTGATCAGTACTCCCGAAGAGTAAATATTTACTCCCATAAGGAGTCTGGCTCGGGGAACTCCTTTAAAAGAGTAACAGTTACTGTTACTTCCCATTTCTAACAGTATAGCATGCTAAATTCACAAATTTTTTGAGATTACAGAGAGACAATTCCAGCAACCCACAAGCCACGCAAAAAAGTTCTCCGTCTGTCCCTAATAAATACTCTCAATTATTCACGGGTTGTCGTAAGTCAGCCTGCAAGTTCATCATGTGATCAAATTTTGGTTGGAAAGTTTGAGGCACATGCTGTATCTTCAATATCTCAGCAGAGTTTTGAGATAGGTACGCGTACTTTGGAATACTAAGCAATCTAATATTTTAGTATTTGCGCTGTAAATTACTGTATGTAGCTATATAGTATATATATTGAATACTGCTCAAGGTCACCAAACCTGTTTTAGTATCCCGCCACCTTAAGCAAGTGTGAGATAGAGGTGTTTAGCAAGGATCAGAAGGTGCTGCTTCCGACATGTTAGGTTGATGATTTTGTCCTGGCAGTTGGGGATGTAAGAAAATGCCTGGGCTATATATTATAATACATATATACTGGTGGGAGGGGGAATCTCTTGGCGATGCGTGCAGTGGATGAAAAAGGCACAGAGAGTTTTGTTCCATTATTGAAGTATTGGTGTTTTCCAGGGGGGGGGCTCAGCCCTGTTGCTTGCCGCTCAGTGTTGGAAACATGTGTAACGCTGAATGGATGTGAGGGCTTTATCGCAAATACACTCAGCGATATCCAATAATCAAGTTATGGATGTTAAATGGAAGTGCAGTATGACAGCCTGGTTCATTCTACTGTGACTACAGTTGCATTTACTTTGGCCTAACCTCTTGCTGAGAATAATAGTAGCTTTGAGGCCTGTGCAAAATGCCCCAGCTGATTTTAGGTATGAAGTATTAACCTTATTTATGTGGGAGCCTGTGTTACGTCAGGCTATCGCAATCTATATTGTAAGTGCATACCACTGCCACAGTAAACCCACTGGTCTGGTTGTTGGAAGTCTCCTTAAGAGAAGCTAGAACTACATTGCCAATCAGAACTTGAGGGTTATGACTCCATATTTGGCCATACAGTTAACCCGCAGCTGTCGAAATTTCTTTAAAATGGGAAGTGCTACCGGATGTTAATTAACATCAAAGAAATTTTACCGACAGAAAACGGATGTACTACTGAGGTCTGTATCTCGAGAAAATGATAGCTAGCTGGGGCAGAACAGTTTGCAGGCTGATAATCAAGGTAAGTTGAGTAAGAAACAGCAGGAATTGCAAGTGTTTCGATTCTACAGAGCGGTGGGGCAGCTGCTTGCTTTGGCTCATTTCTGTCAGAGTGAGGTAACTTCGAATTTTTACCCAAGTTGGAGCAAAGTCTGCCATCTCAAAGATCTTTCAAGTATAGTTGCTTAACAGATGGATCTGCAATATATCTGATCGAGAATGTAATAGCTCCCGTAACACCGGAGATATGAGGCTTGGTAAAAGTTCAAAAACGGGCTAGACAATCTAATATGCAAATTGGGCATGCAACAACGCTAGAACCCCAGACGCTAGTTAGTAGTACTAAAACAGCTTTGCAGAATGCAAAAAGCCCGGTGTTCGTAGCTTACCTGGATCCAGAGATACATACCAGCAAAGACTTTTCATTTTTCCGTAGCAGCAAAAAAGCAAATTTTCGAATTTTTACCCAACTTGGAGCAAAGGCTCAGAGAGCCGCGAAACTTTGCATGCAGCTGCAGGCCCATCAGGACTCCTCCCAAGTCGGATATCGTTGGTGTAATCCCCCCCGCACTGTGAGAGGGGAAATCACAAATTTTCTGCTCGAGTTGTGACAGGAGGAGTTTTCCTGCGGTTTGTGGGCACTTTAGCCATTCACTACTTCCTGGGAAGACTCATTATGACAACAGCTGCACCCGCCCTCTAGAAATTGTACAGCAATACCGACGGCTGCGGGTATACTGATATGCTTGTCACTGAAACTGAAAATCCATAGTCCAAGGCTCACAATGATATAGCTAAATTGCACTCCTATGTGGAGCCACCCAGTTTTCTGCATGTACGTGTACTTTACATCTTTACACTTGGGGGTGCATTGATTAGCGGCATAGCTGCTCGTGCAATACAGGTATTGCAAACAGGTGCACTCGTAGCTAACTGGCCGACAGTTAGATACTAGTGCGCCTTTTCGCAATAAGGCTTAAATTTTCTCGCCATGATGGCGAGGAAATTTAAAGCCTTACCCATGCCAGTTTACTCGCTATTAATCCCACATTGTACTGCTACTAATAGTATGTCGATTGCAGCTAGCTAGCTAAAGAAATTATCTAAGTCCGCATACCTACGTTAGTTTATCGACGTAATAGCCGGTAACTCACTTTTAAGAGCTTTTCCCACAGAGTTGAGTGCAACACCTCAACGGGGTCAGTCCACAAAAGTACACAAGTACATCAGACTTTTAATACTGCAAGTACATGTAGCTATTCTAACTAGTGATACAGGGATGCCCTCGCTTCGCGAGAATTGCTGGGCGTGGCACATGGCATGCAGGTGGCACGCCCATAGCACACACCCACAAACGAAAAAGGTCAAACACACACCCACAAAACAAAATGGCTACTTGCTATTATGTGCCTAGAATACCAGAGGCCGAAGCAAGCTTACTGTGATAGTGATCGCTTCCAAGTCTCCCCGTTTGGAGTTTTATAGCGAAGGTAAGTGTTCGCTGTGTGTTTGATAGGCTATACCAGGAGAACCGGCTGGAACAGGTTGGCAACGGCGAAAAAAGGTCAATCGAACTCCTCGCTTCGCGGAATTAACGTTACACAAGGAACCGTGAGCAATATTATCTATGGGCGTGTATGGAACGCCAAATCCGCCAAAAATAAGCCACATGTACATGGCGATCGAATCATTCGCTTCGTCATTCAAACTCATTCGAATCGCGAGACAACGATCGCATGTGGCTTATTTTTTGGCGGATTTGGCGTTCCATAAAACCTTCAGGTACGCTTTGAAATGTGCGTGATCGTATTAAAGTTCCGTCAGTTATGACAAGACGTAGACAAATTGTATCCTCGTTTCCAGCTCCCTCCGCTCGTATTGCAAGTGGGGTGAAGGGTACGGTGGCCCTGGAGGACACTCCGCGGCGGTAGGAGGCCCCGCTAGGCGGACGGAGCCTCGGCCCGCATGGCTGAATGGGTACCGCCGGAACCTGTTTCCACAGCTTCGGTTGCTATCTAATAGCCTACACTGCACATGCAGCCAATCGCTTTGGGTGTCGTAGCAAGCTCGGACCAGTGCTAGGGGAGTCAACTGACATGACATGATCTGTATGATCTGATGCGCGAAACCGATTAAACTCACGGCAGGAAGTGGATAAGAAACTACTGTCATGTAGCAGTAATATTGCCAGCACTGCAAGTTTGCCATAACTCCACTATACAACTTATTGAGGTTCAGAATTAAAATTAATAGCCTGCAGCCTGTGGCCACATTTGTGAGCTTGTTACAGGACCAACTACAAATTGTACTACAAATTAAAATCATGTAAACTGTATAGTTATATATAGTATACACACCTAATACTATACTGTTACTGTACAAGGAATATCTTTACCACAAGTGTGATTATTGTAGAGTTATTGAAACGACGATGTGGCTAGTATACTAAAAAAACAACCTCTCTCAACTACATAAAAACATTGCAACTACTGATAAAGCTTGATGCTAAAACTTATTCTAATTACTTAAAGTTAGCATACAACTCAAAAGAGTCAAGGTACTCCAAGACAGTCCTGTAGCAGAATTCATATTGATCCTGCAAAAGATAATTAAAAAGAAGTAAATATGCTGTAAAATAGAAACTAACAACAAGTACACTCACCTCATTCCGGACCATGCCAGGCCTCTGTAGCCTAATTCCCCTCACAGTGTGGAATACGTCCACCACTCCCTCTGTTTTTAGTCGCTCCAGGAGGATGCTGACTGCAATGAACGTCCCTGTACGGCCACACCCACCACTAGAGAAAGGTTTATGTACAAAGCAGAGTAGAAACAAATAGAGATACATATTTTTTTTGATTTTGTATTACTCATTCTATGACATAATTACTTCTCCCTTTAAAAGAATTGCACAAATTCCAAACATATGAACAAATTGCAACTTGGTGTGTAGTAGATTGCCCATAACTCATGATAGATATGCATATTTTAAGACCTTGGATCGAAATGGAGTTTCTTTTGAGCAAAGGGCTACTGGGCATGGAAACAGTATTTCTTATTTTCCTGGGTAGAGAATCCTGCAGGGTTTAGTGCTTGTGTCTTACTACAGCTGCAGTTACTTACCTGCAGTGTGCCACTATAGGTTTGTCTCCGGAGCTCCTCTGCCATTTCTGTACTTGGCCGATGAGGTCGATGAGCCCAGATCCAGTGTCTGGAACTCCCTCCTCGGGCCACCCAGTATACTGGTACTGCTTCACTGGCAGTGAGGAACCATCCTGATCATGATGGCAAGGTAAAAGGTAAAGTGTAAATAAACTGCTCCAAGTGTATTTGCCGTTCATGATATTTCCATTGCAAGTGGTATGCTTATACCTGGATTTTTTAATCCAATAGTTTGGTAAAAACAATTGCTGGCATGTTTATCCCAATAAACCAACCCTATGCCTATGTTTGCATTGAAAGCAAAATCACCCAGGATGGTTTGATGGAAATGTCTGTACCTTTATGTCCACAATTTTGAACTCTCGGACAAAATAGTCAGAAAACTCATTAACAGCATGAGGGATCACTTGGAACTGGCCATACGTCTGAGCTCCACTCTCAGGCCAATAGCGGTGGCACTTGACCCGTCCTCCCTCCTTTTCCTTGGTCAGCATAACGATGGTGGCACACTTGTGCTCCCAGACCATCCTCCAGAAGTCCTCTGACGTGTCAGGAAGTGGACCTTGAGTGGCAATGTAGGCACTGCACTTGTGGTAGCCCTGCAATATGGAAGCAGTCTTCACCATAATGACATTTTATAGCATTGTCAGGATATAGCACCAGACTTACATCAATAAAGTTGGCATTGATGTAGTCCGAGCCCTGCAGACCAGGAATGGTACTTAGCCTGCAACGAGTGGTGTCATCTGTAGAAGAATTATAGAGAGTTATAGTCTTTTGGTGAGAACCTTCACCCTCGCTGCTATATAACTGAGTGTTTACATGGTATTGTGTCTGGGTTGCCTGCGAATCTGTTCTTGGGTTTGTTGACAGGTAGGGTCCCAGTATCCCTCCTTGGACGGCGATGGATGGTGGAGTCCAACTTTGCAAACTCAATCTCGAGTCCGGACTTGCCTGTTCGCACTTCGCTCTCACCGAGTCTCTTGTACCGTTCCTGGAATTCTCTGGCAGTCACCTCAGTCACACCACACTCTACTGCCTCCAGCAGGGCATCATGGATGAACACATACTGGGGCTAGAAGAGTGTAGACAAACACTAACATTGAAATGGCTTGCAAGAAGTGCAACAAATATATATTTCTCCACAGGATGAACTATACCAACCTCTGTCTGCACCATGCAACACCTGTTGACCCTCATGGAGCGCACAAAACTAAAAATGTCAATGTCTCCCTCTGCTTCAATCCTCTTCAGCTGGGTATCCAGCGTAATGAAGGTACCGGTGCGACCAACTCCAGCACTGCAGTGCACAATCATAGGTCCGGTATTGATGGGGTTAGAGGCTGCCACTTTTCTCACAAAGTGTAGCAGTGGGGTTGGATATTCAGGCACGCCGTGGTCTGGCCACACAGTGTAGTGGTATTGAGATACGATTCTCTCTTCTTTGGAGCCTTCTTGCTGGAGGGAAAAGGTGCGAACTGTGTACTCAGCTAGTACCAGTTCTTCTTGGAGGTGAACATGGATATCTCCATAGAGCGCGCTCTTTTCTGGCCAGTACTTGTGACACTTCACCTAAAAGTAGATATGAGTGTCAATGGTAAAACCACTTAGTCATATTCATGCTATGACTGGGACAGAATACATACCCTTCCTTTTTCCTCCAGGTTGGTGAGCATTACTACAGTGGCAGTACCCTGCTCCCATACCATGCGCCAAAAGTCTGGTACGGAATCTGGTACAGGACCTGGATGGATATAAACAATGAGTAGATGTTGTGAAATTAAACACAGTAGCAGAAAAGTAGCAAACCTTGTGTTGCAATGTAAGCCTTGTGCTGCTGGTATCCCTAAAAGAGAATGAATGTCCATGGTAAGCTGTAATACCAATTAATACAAAAAAAATTATGCAAGCTAACATTCATGTAGTTAGCATTAATGTAGTCTGAGCCTTGTCTTCCAGGAAGTTCTAGCAGCTTCACACGTGAATGGTCATCTGAATGAAAATGTGAAAAGCAAATTCAGTATAGATTAACATAAAGTAATGATATAAAAGGTAACATGAACTGACATGCCATGATGTTAGCATATCTGTTCTTGCTAGTATTGTATGGCTGATGAGCAGTTTCCGATGAGCGTGCTTGGTTTGGTTCGACAATCTGTAAGAAGTGACAGATAGTGAGTGAAGTCACAAGTTTGTGCATATGCCATAATTATACAAATAGAAGCATCCTTTGCTTCACTTACACTGTATTCCTCAGAGAAGAGGTAGTCATCATTGGAATGCATGTGATTCACATGTTTTCCAAAATCTTTAACAGGAACAGGGTCCATTGTGCCAGCTACAGAAACAGTACATTTCCAGTATTAAGTTTGAACATAAATTATACATGGCAGCAGAATGGTTAACTATCTACACCAGTTACTCATGCATGTTTTCAGCCATCCAGATTCAATATTTAAGTATGCAGACTTTTTTCAGCTACTGTGGAAGGCTGGCAGTGAGGAGGCCTATGCTAAAGTTTCTACAAGAGTAATGTCATTTGGGATAGGGCTTTTACATAATCAGGATGCAATAGGCATATGAAGCATTAAATATGCATCATGAGAAAATATTTTGGTGGAATTGGACTGTAGAAATCAGTCTGCCTAGCATCATACATGACAGCTCTCTGACTCATAGTCCCAATCTATCAACTGAAGCCTAGGAAATATTTGAAAGTGGTTACACCTACAATAGGCTTTGATGTTTGGATTCCGGATGACAGACAGTGGTTGTGCTGGTATTGACTCTTCAAAAGCTATTTCACCCTCAAGGATATGCTTATAGCGCCTTGTTCTGTGTGTGTATAGATTGTGATAAAGAGAAGTGGTGTGTGTGTGTGTGTGTGTGTGTGTGTGTGTGCATCCGTGCATCATTGCATATTATTTTCTACTGTAAGTACTCATATACATATATACATACCTGTACCAGTAGATAAAGACTATGATCAGTACAATAATCACTATGATGGCCAGAATGGCAAAGGTGAGGCCGACACCAAGCCCAACAGCATTGAACTCGGAAGCTACAAAATTAAGAGGAAACTTAAAAGTGAGTGAGTACATTAAAGCTTAACCCTGCAACCATTCTTATCACTAGTAACTACAGTCATGCTGTTCAGTACTGTGTAGCGAGAGTAGACCACAAGTGGCTGCATACATGTGGGCAGTAGATTTGACTCTAAAGAAAGAGAGAGGTAGAAGGCTTCTTCAACTGACAGCAGTCAAGTGAAGATGTATATAACAGCTACCCACATTACCTCAGCATTATCCGACACAGTTTCTACTCTGTAGAATATCGCATATTGTGTGCCCTGACGAAGTGGACCATTCACATAAGTGATCCCATTTACTTCAGTTGATGCTCTGATCACCCACAAGAAAGCGGTCTGGAACCATGTTGGCATCACTCCAGGCTGCAGTGATGTAGTACTGCTGGGTGTTATTAAAATAGGGGACAGCATCAGCAAATTGAACAGGGTCTGGCGTTTGGGGGTCATCGGTAAACATCTTTCCCCTTGTTTCAACTACTATGATCCCATAAAACCTGGATGGCAAAAAAGATACATTTATAACATAGTAATAGCCATGTACTCTTGAATTGCCGATGAGCTAATCTGAGACTGAGAGGCCAGGTTCATGGTAGATTTATGGTCAGTGTACTTACATTAGAGGGCCTGTATTGATCTGGCTTGGTGGAGGGAGGTTGATTGAAATGGTATTCAGACCGGGCTTTTGTGTCGGCCCCTGAGTAGAATCCTCAGTTGGTGTCTCTGGGGTGGTTGAGTTAGTGCGCTGCAAAATCTCTGTATCAACATCCCCACTACCACCTTCACCAAATGGTTGAACATGTATAGCATAATAGGTGAATGCCACCAGGCCTTCTAATTCAAATTCCACTTCAAATTCTTCTTGTGTACTTCCAATTGTATAATTAGTAAATCCTTCATTGTTAATGTTTCGAGATTGCTGCACTGTGTCTGATTCCGTAACGTAGAGCATATAATTGTTAATTGGACCGTTGGGATTGAAAGGAACCTTCCAAGTCACTAGGATTGACATAGGGCTGGTGGGAATTGCAGTCAAATCGACCACTGCAGTTGGGCCTATTAAAAATTAAAGCAGAAACGTAGTGATCATAATACTGAGCGTGCATATTTATTAAAAGACCACTTACTTCTTGAATCAGATCTCATCATTGTTGTTGCATTTGGCCCATGAAGTTCACGCTTTAGATTGAATGCAAAGATGGTGACAGTGTAATTAGCATATGGAAGGGCGTCCTCAATTCGTAAAGACTCGGTTGAGCTTTCAATAATATCGCCTACCATTCTCCTTCTTACTTCAGGGTAGGGATTTGTCTGTTCTGCAGAGTATTCAAGGATGTAATTGAAGGATCCATTGCGTGTAGATGGAGCATCCCATTCTATCTCTATAATCACACTGTTGTTAAGAGCTGAATTTTCTCCTCCAAGTATAATATTCAGACCATTTACTATTTGTGGAGCTAATGGAAAGAAAAAAGTATAAATAGAGTTCAGTAACTAAAGTACAGTCATTGATCTTACCATCCTCATCAGTTTGGTTCACTGCAGTAGCTCTATTTCCCTCTCCAGCACTAGTATTCACATACACCTCAATACTGTAGTTGGTGTTCGGAGTTAGTCCTGTTATAGTGAGGCTTGTGGCCTGTTCATCCAGGACAGCCGGGCTGTCAGGCATGCCAACTTCTCCCAGTGGACCAACAGGACCAAGCAATGGGATATGTATAACCTATTGATAGAAAGAGAGTGAGCCCAATGATATGCCAATGTACTGTTACTGTAAGGTATGCAACACAATGTTATAATGCTCACTGTATAGTTTGTTCTAACTCCATAGTCACACAGGGGGTGATTCCAGGTAATTTCCAATGATGATGAACTGAGATACTGTACTGTGAGGTCACGGGGCTCAGTGGGGACTGTGTATATGAAACAAGTGAAATTGAGTGTGATAGCTAATTAGTCCGATGTATGTAAATTTTATCAATTTTGTATGCGACAGTGTGCATTTATGACTTACCAAATTCTGGAGTACAGAAGCTCCGCGGTTCTGAGAAAGATCCCAGTCCAATTGCAGTTTCTGCTTGAACTCTAAACTCATAGGTGGTGGATGCAGCTATTCATGAGAAATTAAAAGAATGCTTTATTAGCTGTTTTGAATTAATTATACATTACAACAACCAGCAATACCACTTACTAAGGCCTGCAAGATTAGCGGATGTCTGATTTCCAGGAACACTGATGCTTCGGTTCACGCTGTCTGCTCCTCCTATGATACACTCTTGCTGGACAGGGTTAGGTTGCCTCTTACCTCTCTGTGAGTTTGGGACAGCTGGAAAGTTTGTGGAGATTGCCACAAACTCAACATTGTACTGTGTAATTATCCCATTAGGATCAGAAGGTACAGCCCATTGCACTGTTACGTCAATTACGTCATTAACAAATTCATCACCAAAGTCATCTGCCTCTACCATTTGCGGTAAGTCAACCTCACCAGGTACTAGGGTGAAAGAAACGAAATACTGGTATGAGACCGAGATATCTTTGGTAGGTAGTAAAATTCAGTATGTCTATGAAGTAGTACTTAATAGAAGGCACTCAGGTTTGACATAACTTACCATCTTGATTGGTGACAACATAGACAGGAGGACTGTAGGGTCCTTCACCAGCCCCTGTGACTGCTGTTACTTCAATGCTATAATTTGTAAACTCTAACAGATTCTCCAAGGTAAAGGAATTCACGGTAGGTGGAATGAGCTCAGTTAAATTGACAATGTTCATGTCACCAGGCACATAACGAATTATATATCCCCTGAGGATGCCAAACAAGAAATCCTGTGGGGGAGACTCCCACTCCACCGAGATGGTGGTGGAGGATTCATTCCTTGCCATAACATTTTGGGGAGGTTCTCCAGGAACTGCATGGAGGAAGTAACCATAATTAACAGCTGTACATATAATATCATAATTTCACCACAGTGTACCATTTTCACTGGTCCTCTCTGTTTCTGTACTGGATGGTCCAGTGTCAACTGTGAAGGCTGCAACAGATACACTGTAGACTGTGAAATTGTCTAGATCATTCAAAACTGTGTTTAGCACATTCCCTGTCACGTTGACCGTAAGTAGAGTATCACTCTGATCGACAATGAAGTACTCAATGATGTAAAATCTCAGTACTCCGTTGATGTCTACTTCTGTGGGTCTGTCCCAACTGACTGCCAATTCATTTGCGCTGATGTTCTCAACCACAAGGTTGTCAGGGGCAACAACAGGAACTACAAAAAAAATCACAACCATAAAGAAATCCTGAATATAGCACGTATTTTTACTGTAACTTTCTTACATTACGTATATATATGTGACTCACTATAAAGCATGCACATATTGGCAGTAACGGTGCATCAGATATTCATTATGAGCATAAATTACTGTTCACTTACCATCTTCAAATGTCCGGTTGGTGACTGCAGCACTAAATGGGCCAGGTCCCACACTGGTATAGGCTCTCACACTGATGTCATATTCAACATACTCTTGCAGGCCAGTGATGTCAATAAACAGATTGGTAGTGTTAATGGAACCAGTCACCAAAATTTCAGTGAACTGTAGTGGCACAAACTCAATCTCGTAGGTGATGATAATGCCATTCTCATCAATTGCAGGGACCTCCTCCCAAGTCACCATGATTGCAGTGGAAGAAAGAACTATGGTCTGCACATTCTGAGGAGGGGTTGCAGGCTCTGAAAGAGAAAGAATGGGTATTACTAATACTCAGACACCATATCCAGAGACACCTACCGTCCTCAAATGTCCTCTCAGTTATTTCTGTGCTGAAAGGTCCAAAGCCAACAGAAGTGTAGGCTCTCACACTGATGTTGTATTCTACATACTCTTGCAGGTTTGTGAGGTTTACTGCCATGTCAGTTGTGTTGACAAACATTGTGTCCAGACTCTCCATGAACTGTAGTGGCTCATACTGAACCTCATAGTTGGTAATAATCCCATTCTGATCAATTGGAAGGACCTCCTCCCAAGTCACCATGATCTCAGTAGAGGATGAAGCATTCGCTTGCACATTTTGAGGGGGTGTGGCTGGTCCTGGATAAGAAAATGATATGTAAATCACATTTGTAACACAACTATCATTATGTTTATCAGCTTACGATCTTCAAGTGTCCTCTCAGTCACAGGATCACTGTATGGTCCAGGACCAATAATAGTGTAGGCTCTCACACTGATGTTGTATTCTACATACTCTTGCAGGTTTGTGAGGTTTACTGCCATATCAGTTGTATTGACAAACATTGTGTCCAGACTCTCCATGAACTGTAGTGGCTCATACTGAACCTCATAGTTGGTAATAATCCCATTCTGGTCAATTGGAAGGACCTCCTCCCAAGTCACCATGATCTCAGTAGAGGATGCAGCATTAGCCTGAACATTTTGAGGAGGTGTGGCTGGTCCTGGGTAAGAGAATAATATGTGTCATATTAGAAATTTATTATTAGGTTAATCAACTTACGATCTTCAAGTGTCCTCTCAGTCACAGGATCACTGTATGGTCCAGGGCCAATAATAGTGTAGGCTCTCACACTGATGTTGTATTCAACATATTCTTGCAGGCCAGTGATCACAACGGAGAAATTGGTAGCATTAATAGTGTCAGTCATCAAAACACTAGTGAACTCCAATGGCTCAAACTGGATTTCATAACTGATGATAATACCATTCTCATCAATTGCAGGGACCTCCTCCCAAGTCACCATAATCTCAGTTGAAGATAGAGCAGAAGTCTGTACGTTCTGAGGTGGTGTAGCAGGCTCTGTTGGTTCAAAATAGAAATTGTGATGGTGCTAAAAATGGTTTAAGCATGCACTAATAAAGATTATTATGGGCAGTAATGGTGCATCAGATATTCATTAGCTATGAGCATAAATTACTGTTTCACTTACCATCTTCAAATGTCCGGTTGGTGACTGCAACACTAAATGGGCCAGGTCCCACACTGGTGTAGGCTCTCACACTGATGTCATATTCAACATACTCTTGTAGGCCAGTGATGTTAATGAACAGATTGGTAGTGTTAATGGAACCATTCACCAAACTTTCAGTGAACTGTAGTGGTACAAACTCAATCTCGTAGTTGATTACAATGCCATTCTCATCAATTGCAGGGACCTCCTCCCAAGTCACCATGATTGTAGTGGAGGAAAGAACTATGGTCTGCACATTCTGAGGAGGGGTTGCAGGCTCTGAAAGAGAAAGAATGGGCATGCAATTAATGCTATTACTCAGACACCATATCCATAGATGTAGAGACACCTACCATCCTCAAATGTCCTCTCAGTTATTTCTGTGCTGAAAGGTCCAAAGCCAACAGAAGTGTAGGCTCTCACACTGATGTTGTATTCTACATACTCTTGCAGGTTTGTGAGGTTTACTGCCATGTCAGTTGTATTGACAAACATTGTGCTCAGACTCTCCATGAACTGTAGTGGCTCATACTGAACCTCATAGTTGGTAATAATCCCATTCTGGTCAATTGGAAGGACCTCCTCCCAAGTCACCATGATCTCAGTAGAGGATGCAGCATTAGCTTGCACATTTTGAGGGGGTGTGGCTGGCCCTGGATAAGACAATGATATGTAAATCACATTTGTAACACAACTATCATTATGTTTATCAGCTTACGATCTTCAAGTGTCCTCTCAGTCACAGGATCACTGTATGGTCCAGGGCCAATAATAGTGTAGGCTCTCACACTGATGTTGTATTCAACATATTCTTGCAGGCCAGTGATCACAGCTGACAAATTGGTAGTATTAATGGTGTCAGTCATCAAAACACTAGTGAACTCCAATGGCTCAAACTGGATTTCATAACTGATGATAATACCATTCTCATCAATTGCAAGGACCTCCTCCCAAGTCACCATAATCTCAGTTGAAGATAGAACAGAAGTCTGTACGTTCTGAGGTGGTGTAGCAGGCTCTGTTGGTGCAGAATAGAAATTGTGATGGTGCTAAAAATGGTTTAAGCATGCACTAATAAAGATTATTATGGGCAGTAACGGTGCATCGGATATTCATTAGCTATGAGCAAAAATTACTGTTCACTTACCATCTTCAAATGTCCGGTTGGTGATTGCAACACTAAATGGGCCAGGTCCCACACTGGTGTAGGCTCTCACACGAATGTCATATTCAACGTACTCTTGCAGGCCAGTGATGTCAATAAACAGATTGGTAGTGTTAATGGAACCATTCACCAAAATTTCAGTGAACTGCAGTGGTACAAACTCAATCTCGTAGGTGATGATAATGCCATTCTCATCAATTGCAGGGACCTCCTCCCAAGTCACCATGATCGTAGTGGAGGAAAGAACTATGGTCTGCACATTCTGAGGAGGGGTTGCAGGCTCTGAAAGAGAAAGAATGGGTATTACTAATACTCAGACACCATATCCATAGAGACACCTACCATCCTCAAATGTCCTCTCAGTTATTTCTGTGCTGAAAGGTCCAAAGCCAACAGAAGTGTAGGCTCTCACACTGATGTTGTATTCTACATACTCTTGCAGGTTTGTGAGGTTTACTGCCATGTCAGTTGTGTTGACAAACATTGTGTCCAGACTCTCCATGAACTGTAGTGGCTCATACTGAACCTCATAGTTGGTAATAATCCCATTCTGGTCAATTGGAAGGACCTCCTCCCAAGTCACCATGATCTCAGTAGAGGATGCAGCATTAGCTTGCACATTTTGAGGGGGTGTGGCTGGTCCTGGATAAGAAAATGATATGTAAATCACATTTGTAGCACAACTATCATTATGTTTATCAGCTTACGATCTTCAAGTGTCCTCTCAGTCACAGGATCACTGTATGGTCCAGGACCAATAATAGTGTAGGCTCTCACACTGATGTTGTATTCTACATACTCTTGCAGGTTTGTGAGGTTTACTGCCATATCAGTTGTATTGACAAACATTGTGTCCAGACTCTCCATGAACTGTAGTGGCTCATACTGAACCTCATAGTTGGTAATAATCCCATTCTGGTCAATTGGAAGGACCTCCTCCCAAGTCACCATGATCTCAGTAGAGGATGCAGCATTAGCTTGCACATTTTGAGGGGGTGTGGCTGGTCCTGGATAAGAGAATAATACGTGTGTCATATTACAACCACATTATTAGGTTAATCAACTTACGATCTTCAAGTGTCCTCTCAGTCACAGGATCACTGTATGGTCCAGGGCCAATAATAGTGTAGGCTCTCACACTGATGTTGTATTCAACATATTCTTGCAGGCCAGTGATCACAGCTGACAAATTGGTAGTATTAATGGTGTCAGTCATCAAAACATTAGTGAACTCCAATGGTTCAAACTGGATTTCATAACTGATGATAATACCATTCTCATCAATTGCAGGGACCTCCTTCCAAGTCACCATAATCTCAGTTGAAGATAGAGCAGAAGTCTGTACATTCTGAGGTGGCGTAGCAGGCTCTATTGGTTCAGAATAGAAATTGTGATGGTGCTAAACATGGTTTAAGTATGCACTAATAAAGATTATTATGGGCAGTAACGGTGCATCAGATATTCATTATCCATGAGCATAAATTACTGTTCACTTACCATCTTCAAATGTCCGGTTGGTGATTGCAACACTAAATGGGCCGGGTCCCACACTGGTATAGGCTCTAACACTGATGTCATATTCAACGTACTCTTCCAGGCCAGTGATGTTAATGAGCAGATTGGTAGTGTTAATGGAACCAGTCACCAAAGTTTCAGTGAACTGCAGTGGCACAAACTCAATCTCGTAGGTGATGATAATACCATTCTCATCAATTGCAGGGACCTCCTCCCAAGTCACCATGATCGTAGTGGAGGAAAGAATTATGGTCTGCACATTCTGAGGAGGGGTTGCAGGCTCTGCAAAAGAGAGAATGAGCATGCTAATACTTGGACACCATATCCATAGAAGTAGAGACCCCTACCGTCCTCAAATGTCCTCTCAGTTATTTCTGTGCTGAAAGGTCCAAAGCCAACAGAAGTGTAGGCTCTCACACTGATGTTGTATTCTACATACTCTTGCAGGTTTGTGAGGTTTACTGCCATGTCAGTTGTGTTGACAAACATTGTGTCCAGACTCTCCATGAACTGTAGTGGCTCATACCGAACCTCATAGTTGGTAATAATCCCATTCTGGTCAATTGGAAGGACCTCCTCCCAAGTCACCATGATCTCAGTAGAGGATACAGCATTAGCTTGCACATTTTGAGGGGGTGTGGCTGGTCCTGGATAAGAGAATAATACGTGTGTCATATTACAACCACATTATTAGGTTAATCAACTTACGATCTTCAAGTGTCCTCTCAGTCACAGGATCACTGTATGGTCCAGGGCCAATAATAGTGTAGGCTCTCACACTGATGTTGTATTCAACATATTCTTGCAGGCCAGTGATCACAACGGAGAAATTGGTAGCATTAATAGTGTCAGTCATCAAAACACTAGTGAACTCCAATGGCTCAAACTGGATTTCATAACTGATGATAATACCATTCTCATCAATTGCAGGGACCTCCTCCCAAGTCACCATAATCTCAGTTGAAGATAGAGCAGAAGTCTGTACGTTCTGAGGTGGTGTAGCAGGCTCTGTTGGTTCAGAATAGAAATTGTGATGGTGCTAAAAATGGTTTAAGCATGCACTAATAAAGATGGGCAGTAACAGTGCATCGGATATTCATTAGCCATGAGCATAAATTACTGTTCACTTACCATCTTCAAATGTCCGGTTGGTGATTGCAACACTAAATGGGCCGGGTCCCACACTGGTATAGGCTCTAACACTGATGTCATATTCAACGTACTCTTGCAGGCCAGTGATGTCAATAAACAGATCGGTAGTATTAATGGAACCAGTCACCAAAATTTCAGTGAACTGCAGTGGCACAAACTCAATCTCGTAGTTGATGATAATGCCATTCTCATCTATTGCAGGGACCTCCTCCCAAGTCACCATGATTGTAGTAGAAGAAAGAACTATGGTCTGCACATTTTGAGGAGGGGTTGCAGGCTCTGAAAGAGAAAGAATGGGTATTACTAATACTCAGACACCATATCCAGAGACACCTACCGTCCTCAAATGTCCTCTCAGTTATTTCTGCGCTGAAAGGTCCAAAGCCAACAGAAGTGTAGGCTCTCACACTGATGTTGTATTCTACATACTCTTGCAGGTTTGTGAGGTTTACTGCCATGTCAGTTGTGTTGACAAACATTGTGTCCAGACTCTCCATGAACTGTAGTGGCTCATACTGAACCTCATAGTTGGTAATAATCCCATTCTGGTCAATTGGAAGGACCTCCTCCCAAGTCACCATGATCGCAGTAGAGGATGCAGCATTAGCTTGCACATTCTGAGGGGGTGTGGCTGGTCCTGGATAAGAAAATGATATGTAAATCACATTTGTAGCACAACTATCGTTATGTTTATCAGCTTACGATCTTCAAGCGTCCTCTCAGTCACAGGATCACTGTATGGTCCAGGTCCCACACTGGTGTAGGCTCTCACACTGATGTTATATTCAACGTATTCTTCTAAATTATCAATGACTATAGACAAGTTTGTAGTATTCATAGTGCTAGTCATCAAAGTTTCTGTGAACTGCAATGGTTCAAACTGGACTTCATAGTTGGTGATTATGCCATTCTGGTCAGTTGCAGAAACCTCCACCCAAGTCACCGTGATCTCAGTGGAGGAGCTGGCTGTGGCTGAGACATTCTGAGGAGATTCTGATGGTGCTGTAGTAGATGAGAAATGTTACTTAAGGTGTCAGGCAAGTGATCTTACAATTATTACCCAGAATGTTGTACCTTGCAAGTCCTGCCATGAATGGTAACCAAACATGGCATTCAAGTGTTGCATGCTAAGTGCTACGTATGTAACAGACCTTGATATTCTGGAGCAGCAACAAGCAAGATAGTGGTGGGATTTAACAAATTGTTAGGATGCTTCAGTTCTATTGCATGCAAGCTATACCTGCCTTACTCTCGCAAGATAAAGTTGACATTGATCTGGAGGGGGCTATGTGGAGTTTTTGTGATACACTGCAAAATCCCACCCATACTGGATTAAAAGGGTCATTTTGAGGTAGAATTTTACTGTCTGCATGTGTTATGTATAGGAAGAACTCTGATGTATTGTTCGTTCATTGCCAGCTGACCAGCTGACAACATAGAAGCCACTGGAGGAGCCATTAGCAAAGAGTAAGTCTGCTTTAGTCGATGATGAGTTTTGAGACATGCTGCTTGCAACACACATTCACATTGATTGATCGTGTCATCCATTTCTAGCGCTCTTATACAGAGGCTACAAAAAATTTACTAACTTTGGAGCTGTAGTAACTTGGTAAAACTATGTGATGGACTTGTCCAGATCTCAGATTTTTCGTGCACCACAAGTTCAAAGACGGCATACATGTAACTGCCAGAGATGCCATTTTGAACATGTACCCTACCTCCCAGGGGAAGGGGTCCCATAATGCAATTTTGTTTTGGTCATAACTCCTCACAGAAACTAAGAGTGGAGAAATCCTAAGTTGGGTTTCTTACAACAATAATAATGGTAATTGGGGTGAGCCTGAGTGAGCCCACACTAGCATGTTTGGTGGGGAAATGTGTCTCTATGTACGTACACACACACCGCAAATGCGCTCATGCTCCAAATATTTGACAATTGCCACATGTTATGCTCACGTGTGCATTCAAGTTCCAAAAAGCATCAGCAAGCAGGAACCAAGAACTCCAAGAACAGAGGTCAGCAGAAGATACTATCGCAGCTAGGGTACTTGCTATGCAATAATGTACATACCTGGAGACACCAGAGGCAAGTAAGCCCAATGGGGAGGGTTAGTCACCAACAGGATAAAGATAGACAAGGGAGAAAGTTAGCAGGTACCCCGGAGGAGAGAGGCAAGGCGCCAAAGGGAGAGGGACCATCAACAAGGGAGAAGGGCAGGAGTTTGGGGGGGAGGGGGGGGAGGGATGCTTGAATGTGGAGGTAGGAAAGGTACCCAGCTTTGTAACTTACGGTCCGGGGATCTGGGGACATGCTCCCCTGGGAAAGTTTTGGTATTCTAAGAGCCACTGGACAAAATTTTGATACTAACCCACACGTCTTTTCAGTGCCATGCTACCATATATAGTAATAGTGTCAAATGTTCATCTTAGTCAATTGTATTTTTGGGGGAGGAGGGGGTTAAAATTTTGATGTTAAAGCTCCAGGGGAGAGGGAGGCCAGGCACCAATGGGAAAGGGAGTGCCAATGTGAGAAGGGTAGCAGGTGCCCTGAAGGAGAGGGTGGCCAGACATTTACATTCCACCATCAACTGGCTATGCAATTGTTTTATTCCTGAAAATGTATCTATTATTTGAGTGGACGTACAATGCTCGATCAGGCTCACCCCTCGATGATTACCAGCATCTTACTAGTTGTTATTACATAACCATCACAAGAAGACTGGAGTAGAGTGCCCATCTGCACAAACGTTCTACCATGCAAAGCCAAAACATTCTTGTAGCAACGGGCTAAACTACTTCATGTAGGAATATTTACTGTACGTTAGATACCTAAACAACTGCTTCCTTTGGCTACCTATCTTGTTCTTTGCTGCTATATTGTTCTTCTATGAACGAGGGTAATCGCACTGCCAAGTGTAAAGTATAACGGGCGAGTAGAAGCGGATGTAATTGAATCACAACTTGGGTGGGGTGAGACGGGTTGCAAGCCAGCCTGTCGCAAAAATAACAACTAACCCGAAACCATGCATAACAATGTAGCTCGAGAAGCTACGAAAAAGCGACTGGTCTTTGGCAGATTACTGTCTATATGTGCAATATTTTTCAAGGATCAGCCATGGCTGCTACGGGAGAGTGGAGAGACGAGTTATGCTGCTTGATACTCACATGCGCATCGCTCGATCATGCCGTCAGTTAATAGCGCTGATATCTCTACTTATACAGAGGCTACACAAACATACACCATTGTGATTACCCAAGGATCACAATGGTGTAAATTTCGCTCCCTCCTTCATATCAAACATTACATTACACCCCCCAGTGTCATTGTGTGGTCTTAGGTTTGCTCCTACATTCTACCACTCTCCCTTTCAAGGACTTTGACCCTTTTACCGTTTCATTACGTGTTTTAGAAGAGAAGCAAAGTATTTTTTAGCTGCTCCAAGCTGAATTAATTCTAGAATTCACAATAATTATCGTACCTTCCTCCTCAGTAGTGACCATGGTAACTGCACTCTCGCGGCTGTCGCCAATCTCATTAAATGCAACAATAGTGAAGTTGTACGTCACTCCAGGGTGGAGATCAGTCACCACAGCCATCACACTTGGAACAGTCAGACTGACATCACTTCCATCCAGAAATTCAGGCCTGGTATACATGACCCTGTAGCCCTGGATCGGGGCATTGTTGTCGTGAGGTTCAATCCAGGTGAGCTCGATTGTTGTGGAGTTGAGAGCTGTACCAACAACATTTTGTGGCTGCTCAGGAGTGTCTGTGAGGAAAAGTACAGTGACTTTAGTTGGTCTTGTTCCAATAAAAGAAATAAATGTTTACCTTGAACCAGAACTGTCACTGGACCACTTTCTACAGTTTGAAAACTGCCGATGGGACTAGTTGCAAAGCATTCATACTGTCCTGAGTCATTAAAATCTGCTCCTGTCACAGTAAGTGTGCTTAAAGTCATTCTGTCTTCATTCTGTTCTGTAATGTTGATTGAGATACTTTCACTAACAGTGGTGCCATTATGGGTCCATGATATGGAAGGTGCTGGATAGCCAGATGCTGTACAAGTCAGAATGATGTCCTCCATAGTCGTTACATTCATGTCCATTGGGGGCACATCAATAAGCGGGGCAACTGTGAGGATTGGAATACTGGCACATTCAATCTTACGTATATATTCCTTCAGGAGCAGCATGTAAAAGTCAATGAGAACATACAATAATGACAGAAATGCTTTGACTAACCTCTCAGAGTGGCAATTGCATTACCCATTCCAGCATCATTCTCCACTAGACACTCATAGTCACTACCATCATTGGCATCTTCGACAAGTATCTCAAGGACTGGATCATTGGTGAGGACCTCCCCATCAAAGAGCCTCGTCCAAGTGAAGTTGTTCCCAGGCCCTCCCAGTGCCATGCAAGTGAACTGTTCTGTTGTGTTTCTCTCAGCATCAATCACAGATGGCACTATTTCAACACTACCCTCAGGAGAAACTACAAAAGGGACAATAAGCTACCTTAATATGCTACTGATCAGGTATCACACCCGTTAATTCCTACCTGTCAAAATAGCTGATGATTCCACTCTCAGTTCTGTTCCATTTGACAAGGTGGGTGTGGCTACACACTGATAGACACCTTCATCTCCAAATATCACTGGAGAGAACTCCAGAAAAGAGTCAGTGGCCATATCCACAACCACAAATGTCGATCCATTCGACCTTTCCCAGCTATATGCAGGAGTGGGGAAGCCTACTGCAAAACAGGTAAAATTTACTGCACTACCATTCTGTGTAAGAATGTCCACTGGTCCTTCAATAATCCGAGGCATAATGTACAGTGTGGCTGTAGCATTTCCACTCCCAGCTATATTACTTGCGATACATGTGTAGTCATCTCCGTCACTGATGTTCACATTGGTGAGGGTCAGATTTTCAGATGTCTCATTCTCCAGGTTTTCCCCACCTCTCTGCCACTGGTATGAATTTCCTGGACCTCCTTCAGCCAGACAGGTTAAGGTTACGTTTTCCCCAAGTATGGCTATGGGAACCTCAACTCTCACTCCACCTTCGGGAGACACTGTAAACCCAACGTATAATAATGTATACATTATATCATGCTGTTTACTGGTAGTATACTAACTATAAACTTACATGTAATTGTAGCAGTGTCAGAGAAAACTGATATCCCATTAGAGGTAGCATTGCAATAGTAATCTCCCTCATCACCAAACAACACTGGACTGAACACTAGCATGTTTGTGTCTATTCCCATGATATCATTTCTAATATCACCATTACTGTGGATCCACTGAAACTCAGGACTTGGAAATGCCTCTGCATCACACATTATCACGAAGAATGAGCCATTCGTAGTGTTAACATCCATTGGGTCGAGTGTTATCTCAGGATGTACAAAGAGGAAAGTGCTAACACTCTCATTCCCTGCTGCATTGCAGACCAGACATGTGTATTCATCCCCATCAGAACAATCAATTGTCGGTAAAGTCAACGTTTCAGATGTTTCATTCTCTAGTTCTGTTCCATTCCTCAGCCACTGGAACATGTTTCCTGGTCCTCCACTGGCAGAGCAGGTGAAGGTGACATTGTCTCCACGGTTGAATGTTTGATTTAAAGGGAAAACTTCGACACTACTTTCAGGGGAGACTGGAAAAAGACAAAACAAAGATACGCCCACAGTTTACAGATTGTATTTCACTCATTACATTCAGTTGTAGCGTGAAATGAAAGGTTAAAAGAAGAGAATAGATAGCTACCAAAATTACCTGATTCCACATAATTATCATGCATAAGTAATGAAAGAAAGTAGCTGTTTATACACATTATTTAGTCTGGCCATAGTTACCTGTTACTGTAGCAGTCTCTGAAGTGGCCATATCCACTTCATTGAAGACCATACAGCGGTAGAATCCCTCATCACCAAACTCAACAGGGTTAAACTCCAGGACAGACTCTGTTGCATTCTCTATATCAACATAGTTACCATTTTCTGCAATTCCACTTCCAGATGCAGAGGCACAGTCTCCATCACAATCATTAAGTGTCCCATTCAGTTTCTGCCACTGGTAGAATAGTGGAAATCCACTTGCATTACAGTTCAGTGCTGCTAATTCTCCACTGCTGGCAAAAACATCCATAGGTCGACTGAGTATGACAGGTCTGATGATTATTTCAGCAGTGGCACTTGTGTTACCTGCTTCATTGCTACCTAGACATGTATATTCACCTCCATCCATTCCACTTACATCAACGATGGTCAGCGAGTTAATAAGAGTATTGTTATTGAGTGTTTCATCAGTAGGGGTGAGCATATTTCCTGTTGGGGAAAGCCATACAATTTCCAGAGTACCTTGACCAGTTATGGTGCAGGTGAATGTGACATTGTCACCACGATTAGCAGTGGTATTCATGGGTAAGAGCGTTATGGTGGGTGGACCGACTGGATAGAGTAAAGAAAGTAAAATTTCATTCAATAGCCTCGAGTAGGATTTGGCTGGAAATGCATGAAACAGTAGTTGCTAAACAGACCCAGGATAGCCCCAAGTAGCATATGAGGCATGAACTGGGCTGGGCGGCTCAAGATGGCACAAGCCAGCAAGAAATTTAATAACTAAACCTGGAACCCAAGAAGCTACAAAACAGCCACTGGTCTTTGGGAGATTGATGTCTCTATCTGTAACTGAGATAAATGTCTCTATCTGTTTTTCAAGAATCAACCACAGCTGCTACGGGAGAGTGGAGAGACGGACTGTGCTGATCGTACCGTCTGATTATAGCACTGATATCTCTACTTATACAGAGGCTATACAAACTCTACTAACCCTGGAGCTATAGTAAGCCTTCCTTAGTAAACTATGTGGTAGATTTGTCCAGATCTCTGACACTTCATGTGTTCTAAGTTCGAAGACGGCATCCATGTAACTGCCATTTTGAACACATGACTCTCGAGGCAACTAAGGCACGGATAGCGGAAGTGCTCGTAAAGTGACATGCCTACACAGAAATGTGGACATACAGAAAGGTGGTAGAGGAGTCTAGTGCTTGCAGTGCAGAGACTGTTCCAATGGCAGATTTGTCAGAGTTACATTTATGCCGTCTCTAAACTTGTGGTGTCACTTTTTATAGCTTCTCCAGCAGCATTGTTAGGGATGGTTCCGCCTACTCGTGATTTATTGCATCATGTATCTACAATTATGTCTGCATCTCTACTCGCTCACTATACTTTACACTTGGCAGTGCGATCACCCTTGATGTATATATAATTACAAATGCTAGCTGAGATTTGTGCTTACTTTGCAAGATTACTGACGCTAAGGTGCTTGGCAATAAAAGATGAGAAAGGTTCTGTTTACTTACAGCATGTAAGTCCATCTCCTACAAATGAAGGAATGCATTCACAGGTGAAATTGTCAGGTCCAGGCAGCTCTGTGCATTCAGCATTCGGATCACATGGCATATCATCACAATCCTCTACAAAGGCAAGAAATGGTAGTACTCGTTAATCCTATATAAGGTCAGACAGCCATTAATAAATAGGTATAGAAGAGTAGTGAATCAATCCATGCAACTACCTTGCAAAAACAAGTGAAACAGTAGGAAGTGAGTTGGAGGTGAGCATATGAACCAAGCCATGGGTATAAGGACAGAGGATATGAGTGTGAAAAATTGGCAGAATTTTTTTTACAAGAACACAATGGTGAATACAAAAAAAAATATATCCCCAGTGCAAAAAAGGGAATGCATCCATCAAATTTTTAATTGCTATAGCTATGCACGTGTGTGCATGAAAGAAAGTACAGTAGGTATACCTGGTAATATATTATATACTACACTCAGTGCTATGATATTTAATATAGTATATGCAGCTGAATAAGCTAAGATTTGGTCTTTTAGCAGATTAGATTATAAAGAGCGTCCCTCACCATCATCAAGGATGATCACTGTGGCATTTCCACCAGCCTCGCATGCACAATCACCATCCAAGACGCTCACAGAGACAGTAAAGTACTCATTTGGCCTCTGGATTAAGATCATCTATGATGTGAACTATGAAGATTTGTCTTGGGTCATCAGCACTGAATGTAAAGTTTTCCCAATTAGCAGTGTAGTCTTCACCATCTGAATGTGTATGGAAGATTAGCAGAGAAACAAAATTTTGGTAAGTTCATATAATAACCAACTGCTGAAGTTAGGAATGGGTTTAGCTGGGCTACTGGTTATAATAGACTGTTTGGTTGGACACAGGTCGTGTCAGGGCCTAGAGCTTACCAATGGCACTGCCATCTTCTGTGTGGACAGTCACATTGCATTCTATTCCTGCCTCCTTCATCCCATTAAGGACAATGGGGATGTCCGTGTACTGAGCAGGTCCCTCTGGTACATAAAATGTTTCATTTTCAGGTTCAATCATCACACCTGTGGGGCAATACAGGTAGAGCTAGTCAAGTGTATATATACTTGTGAACCATGTCACCATGCATGTACATGTGGCAATTTAGGCTGGGCATTTAAATCTCACTGAAGGATTCAGATGCTCAGTTAAAGGCCACAAGAACATAATAGGACACCACTGGCAGACGTATGTGTAATTCGAGGCATGCAGTATTAATTGTTACAGCATAGATTTTAAAGACCACAAGTACAAAGAGGGCATCACTATGAGAACAATGCTGTCTAAGATACTAGTAACTGCAATTATATCACGTACTGTCATCGTCATAAATGCACACACGAGCCATGGGTTGGTCGATAAAGCAAATGTCAGTGGAATTGATCACAACATAGAAGCATTCAATATTCTCGCAAACTGTGTCATTCAATATTGTGATGTATGAGCCTATCATTTGGTCACTTCCCATTGACATATCAAACGTCAGATCCATTGGAGCTACTGCCTCATAGTCTTCTCCAGCTACACAAGAAGGAAAATATAATATCATTGTACATGTACATCAACAACTATATCAAAAACTGCCACAACTTTTCAACAACAGCATAGAAGTGAATGTTCCAATCGGAATTATTGTGCAGTAACAGAGAGAATCTCTGAAAACATACCCACAGCTTCACCAGGGCCCATGATAGTAAAGATGGTGAATGAAATATTACGATCCAATATCACGTCATTCCTTTCAATAAAGACTTGTGCAACTCCTGCATTCTCAGTGACGTGGTACTCTTCTTGTGTAAAGCCAATGGTTACATTTGCTAGAGGGTGGAAACAGACATGCACTATAATTGATAAACCTTCTACCGCAATATATAAGATTATACCTAAATATAGCAGCTAAAACTAAAATTTTCAATCTGTTTTTTTTACTTTCAGTTTCTGTGAGGGGTTATGGCCAAAACTAAACCACATACATTTTATATGTCTCTTTATGGGAGCATGTGTTCAAGATCGCGTCACAAGCAGTTACATGGATGCCGTCTTGGAACTTGTAGCGTACGATATAAAGTATAGCGGGCAAGTAGAAGCAGATTATTGAATCACAATTTAGTGGGGGCGAGACAGGTCATGAGCCAGCCTGTCACGAAAATAACAACTAACCCGAAACCATGTGTAACAATGATGCTGGAGAAGGTACGAAAAAGTGGCTGGTTTTTGGTAGACAGTTGTCATCTATCTGCAACATATTTTCAAGGATCAGCCATGGCTACTGCGGGAGAGTGGAGAGATGGGTTGTGCTGCTCGAAACTCATATGCACATCGCTCGATCGATCGTGCCGTCAGTTAATAGTGCTCGTATCTCTACTTATAGAGAGGCTACACAACTTCTACTAGCCTATGGTATAAATTCCAATCCTCTGTGACCCCTCCTTCATGTCAAACATGATATATTACACCCTCTTCTTATCTTTGTAAATTTAATAAGCAAGTTGCATGCTTTACACATATTTAAATGCACTATGCAGTGATTCTCATGTGACAGTCAGTGGCACCGTTTTTCCATTGTACCTACCTGGAGTAGTGAAATTGAAGCTGTCTGAGTCACTGGTTCCCAATGTGTCATTGACTGTAATGGTAGCTGTGTGCTCTCCAGGTGCAAAGTCAAACACACTGACGTCACCCACAAGTGGGCCTGCAGGAAGTGAAATTGATAGGTTTTTGCTTTACAGCTGTAATCATACACATCCCAATGCATAAAAACTCTATTGGAATAATCGCAAGGATACAACTATTATCACACTACAATACTGATTATAGAACACGTACATGGCTCCATGGATCCACCATCAATTGAGCACAGGACTGTGTCCTGTGGACCATCACCAAGGGTAACCGAGCACTCATATGAGTAGATAGTCAGTGTAGAGTCAGCAGTGACATTACATGATAACTCAATTGTTCCTGTGAGAGAAATGAAGGTAGTGACTAAAATTCAAACAAGGTACATAGCTGAACACTATAGAATTCCAGGAAAACTGCTGCTTTGATATTATTGTACACTTAATACTTTCAATTTTAAAATTCCTGGAACGTATCCCTTTATCATAAATAGGGCTGACTACAGTCTTGTCAGATTACAACTACACTTTAAACATTTTGAACATTCACAGACATTGCAACCAACTTTAGCAAGGGCTGAAGGCATGCAAGACATAGGTATGCAATTACAGAAGTATACATGAATTAGTTTTCTGAAGCACTGGCTATTGTGTAATAGGAGTGCACCGAAAAAAATTGATTATAGGAGTGAGAATCAGAATTGTCATAGAAATTTTATTAAAGTGATCCCACGGTAGGATTTGTACCAACAATAGAACTTCAGCATTCCAACGAGATGAATGACCAAAATGTCTATCATGGACAGTTCATTCACATTATGTAATCATCATTTTGGTTCATCACTACTACTATAATACAGCGGGTGGTAGTGATTTAGCACAAAACATGCATAGTTTGATATGTCAACATGCAGATGGAGGCTAGAACAGCACATGCATGAGACGTGAAGACAGACTAATATCTAACTTAATTTGCCTATTACACACTGCAGAAGCAGCGTAAACAGAAGGAGGTTGCTGGGGTGCTGAAGAAAAATAACGTAGATATTTGTGCTGGGCAGGAGTCATGGGAAAAAGAAGAATCAAAGATTTATGTAGATGGGTACAAATGGTTTGGGAAACCTAGGCAAGGTTCTTTGGAGAGTAGGAGGGGAGAGGGGGGAGTAGGACTCTTGGTAAAGGAGTGCTTAGCCAGCAGAGTAGAGCTTATTAAGGATGTTAGCTACGAACAAAGTATGTGGATCAAGGTGAAAGGTGAAAACGGTAGGAATACTTTATTTTTGGGTTGTGTTTACATGCCTACGGATAGCGAGAGTGTTTCAGTTATTGAAAGCAGTTACGAGGAATTGAAAGAGGATGTGCTGCGTATGAAGGAGCGTGGTCAGGTTGTGCTTCTAGGTGATTTTAATGCTAGGGTAGGAAGATCTTCTGAACTAGATGATGTAATAGGTATGTTTGGAGAAGGAAAATGCAATGCGAGTGGTAACAGGATGATTTCCTTTTTGACGGAGGTTGAGCTTGTAATTTGTAATGGTCGTGAGTTCAATGTGGAACCACAGTGGACTAGAGCTAGGCCTTCATTGAAGCAGAAGTTGGGGGAAAAGGTGATAGTGTGTGGCAAAGCAGCGAGATGGTGGGATGAAGAGATTAAAGTAGAAGTATTTCAAGAAAGGATACAGACAAGGAAGCACCAGGGGCTAAGGGGGTCAGAATTAGTGAAGGCAGTGGTTCAGGATTGGGAAGACACAGTGAAGAGGGTAGCATCAAAAGAAATTGGGGAAAAGGTGATAGTGTGTGGCAAAGCAGCGAGATGGTGGGATGAAGAGATTAAAGATAAGATTAGGTTAAGAAGACAGGTTTACAAAGAGATTCAGAGTGGTAGGGAAGATAAATGGGGACAGTATTACAAGTTACGTTCCGAAATCAAGGAATTGGTACGTAAGAAGAAGTTAGATAGTTGGAATGAGGTGATAGAAAAGGCTAATAAAGATTTTGATGTAAACAAGAAGGAATTTTGGGCATTTGTTGGCAGGACTTCAAAGGGTAGTCGTAAGAGCATTGCTTCATTAAGGAGTAGTTCAGGTTCATGCGTAACCAGTACAAAGGGGAAGCTTGAAGTTTTACATGAGCATTACGGTAAGCTGGGTACAGCATCAGTAGATGATCAGTTTGATGATAGCTGGAGAGAGCATGTAGAGAATAAGGTGACAGAGTACAGCGAGATGTCTAGTGCACTGAAGGATAAGGTTTTAGACAGGGATATAAGTTATGCCGAAATTAAAAAGTGTTTGAAAAGTCTAAAGAATAACAAAACTGGAGGTAATGATGGCTTAGTTGGGGAGCTTTTTAAGTATGGTGGCTCTGGAATGGCGAATCTGTTGAAAGCTTTATATGAAGTAGTCTGGACAGAAGAGGGTATTCCTAAACAATGGAGGCAAGGATTAATTGTTAGTTTGTATAAGAAAGGTGATGCTGAGGATCCAGGTAATTACAGAGGCATTACTCTATTGAACGTTGTTGGTAAACTGTTTTGTAAGATTTTAAATAATCGCTTGGTAATAAGATTAGAATCGGAAAAGGCTCTTCATGAGGGGCAGGCAGGTTTTAGAGCGAAAAGAAGTTGTGTTGATAATGTCTTTACTTTGAACGTGATCATACAAGGCAGAATAAGAGAAGGAAAACACACTTATGCTTTTTTCTTAGACGTCCAGAAGGCTTTTGATACGGTTTGGCACGATGGTTTATGGTTTAGGTTGTGGGAATTGGGTGTTAGGGGTAGGATGTGGAGAGTTATTAAGAAGATGTATGACATTACAGAGAGTGCTGTTTTACTGGAGGGGGAAAATCCAAACCATTTGATATAAGCCAGGGGGTAGCACAGGGTTGTAGTCTATCGCCTATCCTATTTTCCATTTTTATTAATCAGTTACTAGATGAGGTTGAGAAAGCTGGGCTTGGTATAATCATTAAGAAAGATGTTAAGGTTGGGGGACTAATGTTTGCAGATGATTTTGTTGGTTTAACTACTAATGCGGAGGATTTACAAAAGTTGATTAATGTAGTACAAGGGTTTTGTAACAAATGGAGGTTGAAATCTAACATCAAAAAGAGTGCTGTTGTGGTATTTTCTAAGGTGGCTATTACAGATATGTGTGCGTGGAAGTGGGGAGATAAAGTAATTCCAAGGGTTGTAAGTTACTGTTACTTGGGGATTGAATTTGCTGAGAATGGGTCATGGGATAGTCATGTACAGAAGGTAATTGATAATGGGAAGAAAAAGCTTAATCGTTTGCACCGGTTTGTAAGTAATAGAAATATCAGTACCGTTGCAAGGAGATTATTGTTAGTTTCAGTACTTCGTCCTACTTTAGAATACGGTAGTGAAGTGTGGGCTTGTAATAAACGGCAGACAGCTTCCTTAGAATCAATTCAGCTAGGAGCAGCTAAGAAGATACTTGGCTGCTCTTCCAAAACGTGTAATGAAGCGGTAAGGGGAGATATGGAGTTAGAGTCCTTGAAAGGGAGGAGGGATAGAAGCAAACTTAAGTGGTGGTATAAAGTCAATAAGTTGGATAATGAGCGGTATCCTAGAGTACTATTAGATGCTGAGTGGGAAGTGAAACCATGTAGAGGTAGGCAGAGGAAAACTTGGATGAAAGTAATTAATGAATTGCTGCTGCAGTTAGATTTAGATAGCCAAGAGGTATTAGCTGCAGATAATATTAATTTGTTTTTAGATACGGTAGACGAAGCGTTGAGGGATAGAGAATACAAGGACTTTAATGACAGCTTGAATACTAAAGTTAAGTTGAATCTGTACAAGTCTTTCTGTAAGGAAATAGAATTCAAGAATTATTTGCAGGGGGTAGGTGATCCGGTACAAGATTATTGTTTAAGTTTCGGTCAGGTACGAATGGTCTGAATGAAGAGTTAGGAAGACATAGGGGTAAAAATGATGATAGGCAGTGTAAATTATGCAGGGGTGAATGTGAGAGTGTGGTACATGTTCTCTGTGTCCAGCATATGACAGCATTAGAAATAATTTCATGGTAGAATTAGAAAATCTATTGGGGGGAGGTTTGGGGAGTTTAGTACACCTGGGTGATAATTTTAATAAGGCAAGCTTTATTTTTTCGCGAGGGTTTGAGAATTGGAACCGCCCAGCTCGTGATTTATTGCATCATGTATCAACAATTACATCAGCATCTCTACCTGCTCACTATACTTTACACTTGGCAGTGTAATCACCCTCGATGTACATATACATACAAATGCTAGCTGAGATTTAATTGAGCTTACTTTGCAAGATTATATTACTTGCCTCACGCTAAAGTGCTTAAACAATAAAAGATAACATATTATATATACTACATTACAGTATGCAGCTGAATTAGCTAAGATTTGATTTTTTTAGCAGATAATATTATAAAGAGCGTCCCTCACCATCACCAAGGATGATCACTGTGGCATTTCTACCAGCCTCGCATGCACAATCACCATCCAAGACGCTCACAGAGACAGTAAAGTACTCATTTGCCTCTGGATTAGAATCATCTATGATGTGAACTGTGAAGATTTGTCTTGGATCATCAGCACTGAATGTAAAGTTTTCCCAATTAGCAATATAGTCTTCACCATCTGAATGTGTATGGAAGATTAGCAGAAAAACAGAATTTTGGTAAGTTCATATAATAACCAACTGCTGAAGTTAGGAATGGGTTTAGCTGGGCTACTGGTTATAATAGACTGTTTGGTTGGACACAGGTCGTATCAGGGCCTAGAGCTTACCAATGGCACTGCCATCTTCTGTGTGGACAGTCACATTGCATTCTATTCCTGCCTCGTTCATCCCATTAAGGACAATGGGGATGTCCATGTGCTGAGCAGGTCCTTCTGATACATAAAATGTTTCATTTTCAGGTTCAATCATCACACCTGTGGGACAATACAGGTAGGGCTAGTCAAGTGTATATATACTTGTGAACCATGTCACCATGCATGTACATGTGGCAATTTAGGCTGGGCATTTAAATCTCACTGAAGGATTCAGATGCTCAGTTAAAGGCCACAAGAACATAATAGGACACCACTGGCAGACGTATGTGTAATTCGAGGCATGCAGTATTAATTGTTACAGCATAGATTTTAAAGACCACAAGTACAAAGAGGGCATCACTATGAGAACAATGCTGTGTAAGATACTAGTAACTGTAATTATATCACGTACTGTCATCGTCATAAATGCACACACGAGCCATGGGTTGGTCGATAAAGCAAATGTCAGTGGAATTGATCACAACATAGAAGCATTCAATATTCTCGCAAACTGTGTCATTCAATATTGTGATGTATGAGCCTATCATTTGGTCACTTCCCATTGACATATCAAACGACAGATCCGTTGGAGCTACTGCCTCATAGTCTTCTCCAGCTATACAAGAGGGAAAATATAATATCATTGTACATGTACATCAACAACTGTATCAAAACTGCCACAAATTTTCAACAACAGCATAGAAGTGAATGTTCCAATCGGATTTACTGTGCAGTAACAGAGAGAATCTCTGAAAACATACCCACAGCTTCACCAGGGCCCATGATAGTGAAGATGGTGAACGAAATATTACGATCCAATATCACGTCATTCCTTTCAATAAAGACTTGTGCAACTCCTGCATTCTCAGTGACGTGGTACTCTTCTTGTGTAAAGCCAATGGTTACATTTGCTAGAGGGTGGAAACAGACATGCACTATAATTGAAAAACCTTCTACAGCACTATATAAGATATAGCAGCTAAAATACAAACACCATTGAGACCCTTTCAAATTATATGTATGTATATGCACCATATCATGATCATGCACAGTAGCATGTATAATAGGTAAAGCAGCATCTTTGATACCATGGTTTGATGTACAGCAGCCATGTCCAGGCTGCTATTCATTACATTCACATCCGCTCACCCACTGTACTGACACCAAATCTCTGCTCACCTATATACTGTGCTTACACTTGCCAGAGTGCTTGTGCTCGATATTACATACTTTTCTAGTATCCTATTTAGTGGAACCATACCATTGAGCTATTTAAGCCACCAAAATTACAATAACAGGGAGAGAAGAGTTTTCTGGAAGCATATCTGTTGCCATTGTATATAGTTGCTATATACACTGCCAAGTGTAAAATGCGTATGAAGGAGGGATCACAGAGAATTGACAATTGGGTGAAAGGTAAGATTTTCAACCTAGGGTTTCACTAATTTCAGTTTCTGTGAGGAGGTATGGCCAACACAAAACTATATATATTTTATATGTCTCTTTATGGGAGCATGTGTTCAAAATGGCGTCTCTGGCAGCTACATGTATGCCATCTTGGAACCTGTGGTGCACGAAGAGTCAGATAAGTCTACCACAAAATTTGCCAAGGAAGGCTAACTACAGCTGCCAGGTTAGTAGAATTGTGTAGCTTCTATATAAGTATAGAGACACAAGATTTATTAAGTAATGGCACGATCAAGCGATCCACGATTCGAGCAGTCTCACTCACTCCGATCGCAGCTAAAGGACTCCCTATATGCCCTATGCTTGTGTGACATCACAGCCCGGATCATCAAAAATGAAAGGGCTATGCCCCCCCTACCCCACCCTCCCCCGTCTCTGATACCACTGAGCTTATAGTGCACAATATAAAGTATAGCAGGTGAGTAGAAGCAGATATAAGTGAATCACAATTTGGTGGGGGTGAGACAGGTCATGAGCCAGCTTGTCATGAAAATAACAACTAACTCAGAACCATGTGTAACAATGATGCTAGAGAAGCTACAAAAAAGTGGCTGGTTTTTGGTAGACAGTTGTCATCTGTCTGCAACATATTTTCAAGGACCAGCCATGGCTGCTATGGGAGAGTGGAGAGATGGGTTGTGCTGCTCGAAACTCACATGTAGTATGCCACCAAAATTAAACAGACAGGGAGAGAAGAGTTTTTTTGAAAGCATATTTGTTGCCATTGTGTATACCTGCTATATACACTGAAAAGTGTAAAGACTTTAGCCTCATTCTCAGTCTCCACTCCCAGCTTTTTTGGCATGTTGTAAAAACGTGGCTTTTTTTACAACATGCCAAAAAAAGCCGGGAGTGGAGACTGGGAACAAGGCTATAAAGATTTAAGGAGGGTGTAACGTAATGTAATATAAATAAATAATGTAGTGTTTGATATGAAGGAGGCGTCACAGAGGATTGAAACTTATACCAGTGTGATCCGTGGATAAAACTAAAAATTTCAATCTGTTTTTTTTTACTTTGTGAGACGTTATGGCCAAAAATAAACCATCATTTTATGTCTCTTTATGGGAGCATGTGGTCAAGATGGTGTCACATAATAGTTACATGGATGCCGTCTTGGAACATGTAGCGTGCAATATAAAGTATAGCGGGCAAGTAGAAGCAGATATAAGTGAATCACTTCTTGGTGGGGGCGAGACAGATCATGAGCCAGCCTGTCATGAAAATAACAACTAACACGGAAGCATGTGTAACAATGATGCTGGAGAAGCTACGAAAAGTGGCTGGTTTTTGGTAGATAGTTGTCATCTATCTGCAACATATTTTCAAGGACGAGCCATGGCTACTGCGGGAGAGTGGAGAGATGGGTTGTGCTGCTTGAAACTCATATGCACATCACTCGATCGATCGTGCCGTCAGTTAATAGTGCTCATATCTCTACTTATAGAGAGGTTACACAACTTCTACTAGCCTATGGTATAAATTTCAATCCTCTGTGACCCCTCCTTCATGTCAAACATGATATATTACACCCCCTTCTTATCTTTACACTTGGCAGTATATTAAATAAGTAAGGTACATGCTTACACATAAAATGCACCGTGCAGTGATTCTCATGCCAGTGGTACTGTTTTTCCATTGTACCTACCTGTAGTGAAGTTGAAGCTTTCTGAGTCACTGTTTCCCAGTGTGTCATTGACTGTAATGGTAGCTGTGTGCTCTCCAGGTGCAAAGTCACATACACTGACGTCACCCACGAGTGGGCCTGCAGGAAGTGAAATTGATAGGTACCTGGCTTTGTAGCTCTGCTTGTACATATCCCAATGCACAAAAGCTCCAAAATAATAGTCTTAAGGATACAATGTCTACCACACTACCTACTAATGCTAATTATAGAACACTCACATGGCTCCATGACTCCATCATCAATTGAGCATAGGACTGTGTCCTGCTGACCATCACCAGGGGTAACTGAGCACTCATATGAATAGATAGTCAGTGTAGAGTCAGCAGTGACATTACATGATAAAATTAGTCCTGTGAGAGAAATGAAGGTAGTTACTATAATTCAAGCAAGGTATACGTAGCTGAACACTACAGAATTCCAGGCACACTGGTATTGATATTATTGTACACGTAATGCTTAAAATTGCTGGAACTAAGACGTATCCCTTTATCATAAATAGGGCTGACTACAGTCTTATCAGATTACAAATTACACTTTAAACATTTTGAACAATCGCAGACATTGCAACCAACTTTAGCAAAGGCTGAAGGCATGCAAGACAGGAGTATGCAATTGCAGAAGTACGTGAGTTAGTTTTCTGGAGCACTGGCGATTGTATAGTAGGAGTGCACCACAAAATTGATTATAGAAGTGAGAATCAGAATTGTCATTGAAGTTTTATTAAAGTGATCCCACGGTAGAATTTGTACCAACAATAGAATTTCAGCATTCCAACAAGATGAATGACTAAAATGTTTATCATGGACAGTTCATTCAAATTATGTAATCATCATCTTAATTCATCACTACTACTATAATACAGTGGGTGGTAGTGGTTTAGCACAAAACATGCATAGTTTGATACGTCAACATGCAGATGGAGGCTAGAATAGCACATGCATGAAACGTGAAGACAGACTAATATCTAACTTTTGTTTGCCTATTACACACTGCAGAAGTCATGTTATGATCATGTGATCGCAGGAGGTCCATCTCTTTAGCATTGAGGCTGAATCCTAAATGCACTCTGCAGGTAGAAGTTTTCTATAGCTACTGACTGTAGCTGGCCTCATTTTTAGCATGCAGTAAAAGCCTTTTTTTTTACTTACAATGTTTACAAAGTTGTAAGTAAGAAAGTAAATGCCAACGCTATTGCAAAACAGCTAGGTGTGGAGACTGGGAATGAAGCTAGTTACCACCTGCAGAGGACGTTCAACATGATCGAGCGATGCGCATGTGAGACTCGAAGAGTCTCTCCACTCTCCCATAGCAGCCATGCATGGCTGGTCCTTGAAAATATGTTGCAGATAGAGACAGCAATCAGCCAAAGACCAGTCACTTTTTCGTAGCTTCTCCAGCAGCATTGTTAGGCATGGTTCCAGGTTTGTTGTTTCCGCGACAGGCATGCTCGTGACCCGTCTCGTCTCGCCCTGCCCAGCTCGTGATTTATTGCATCATGCATCTACAATTACATCAGCATCTCTACCTGCTCGCTATACTTTACACTTGGCAGTGTAATCACCCTCGATGTATATATACATACAAATGCTAGCTGAGATTTAATTGAGCTTACTTTGCAAGATTATATTACTTGCCTCACGCTAAAGCTTTTAAAAGATAACATATATACTACATTACAGTATGCGGCTGAATTAGCTAAGATTTGATCTTTTAGCAGATTAGATTATAAAGAGCGTCCCTCACCATCATCAAGGATGATCACTGTGGCATTTCTACCAGCCTCACATGCACAATCACCATCCAATACGCTCACAGAGACAGTAAAGTACTCATTTGCCTCTGGATTAGGATCATCTATGATGTGAACTGTGAAGATTTGTCTTGGGTCATCAGCACTGAATGTAAAGTTTTCCCAATTAGCAATGTAGTCTTCACCATCTGAATGTGTATGGAAGATTAGCAGAAAAATAGAATTTGGTAAGTTCATATAACAACCAACCACTGAAGTTAGGAATGATATGGACGGGTTTAGCTGGGCTACTGGTTATAATAGACTGTTTGGTTGGACACAGGTCGTGTCAGGGCCTAGAGCTTACCAATGGCACTGCCATCTTCTGTGTGAACAGTCACATTGCATTCTATTCCTGCCTCGTTCATCCCATTAAGGACAATGGGGATGTCCATGTACTGAGCAGGTCCTTCTGATACATAAAATGTTTCATTTTCAGGTTCAATTATCACACCTGTGGGGCAATACAGGTAGAGCTAGTCAAGTGTATACTTATGAACCATGTCGCCATGTGTGTACATGTGGCAATTTAGGCTAGGCATTTAAATCTCACTGAAGGATTCAGATGCTCAGTATTGATTTTAAAGGCCACAAGAACAAAATAGGACACCACTGGAAGAAGTATGTGTAATTTGAGGCATGCAGTATTGTTACAGTATAGATTTAAAGACCACAAGTACAAAGAGGGCATCACTATGAGAACAATGCTGTCTAAGATACTAGTAACTGCAATTATATCACTTACTGTCATCGTCATAAATGCACACACGAGCCATGGGTCGGTCGATAAAGCAAATGTCAGTGGAATTGATCACAACATAGAAGCATTCAATATTCTCGCAAACTGTGTCATTCAATATTGTGATGTATGAGCCTATCATTTGGTCACTTCCCATTGACATATCAAACGTCAGATCCGTTGGAGCTACTGCCTCATAGTCTTCTCCAGCTATACAAGAGGGAAAATATAATACTATTGTACATGTACATCAACAACTGTATCAAAACTGCCACAAATTTTCAACAACAGCATAGAAGTGAATGTTCCAATCGGAATTATTGAGCAGTAGCAGAGAATCTCTGAAAACATACCCACAGCTTCACCAGGGCCCATGATAGTAAAGATGGTGAACGAAATATTACGATCCAATATCACGTCATTCCTTTCAATAAAGACATGTGCGACTCCTGCATTCTCAAAGACGTGGTACTCTTCTTGTGTAAAGCCAATGGTTACATTTGCTAGAGGGTGAAAACAGACATGCACTATAATTGAAAAACCTTCTACAGCACAATATAAGGTTATAGCTACCTAAAATATAGCAGCTAAAACAAAAATTTTCAATCTGTTGTTTTTTTAACTTTCAGTTTCTGTGAGAAGTTATGGCCAAAACTAAACCACATACATTTTATATGTCTCTTTATGGGAGCATGTGTTCAAGATCGCGTCACAAGCAGTTACATGGATGCCGTCTTGGAACTTGTAGCGTACGATATAAAGTATAGCGGGCAAGTAGAAGCAGATATAATTGAATCACAATTTAGTGGGGGCGAGACAGGTCATGAGCCAGCCTGTCACAAAAATAACAACTAACCCGGAACCATGTGTAACAATGATGCTGGAGAAGCTACGAAAAAGTGGCTGGTTTTTGGTAGATAGTTGTCATCTATCTGCAACATATTTTCAAGGATCAGCCATGGCTACTGCGGGAGAGTGGAGAGATGGGTTGTGCTGCTTGAAACTCATATGCACATCGCTCGATCGATCGTGCCGTCAGTTAATAGTGCTCGTATCTCTACTTATAGAGAGACCCGGCCCCTCCTTCATGTCAAACGTGATATTACATTATTACATATTACACCCCCTACTTATCTTTACACTTGCCAGTGTATTACTTGCTTACACACAAAATGCACCGTGCAGTGATTCTCATGCCAGTGGCACTGTTTTTCCATTGTACCTACCTGTAGTGAAGTTGAAGCTTTCTGAGTCACTGTTTCCCAGTGTGTCGTTGACTGTAATGGTAGCTGTGTGCTCTCCAGGTGCAAAGTCACATACACTGACGTCACCCACAAGTGGGCCTGCAGGAAGTGAAATTGATAGGTACCTGGCTTTGTAGCTCTGCTTATACACATCCCAATGCATAAAAACTCCAAAAGAACAGTCTTAAGGATACAATGTCTGCCACACTACCTACTAATACTAATTATAGAACACTTACACGGCTCCATGGCTCCATCATCAATTGAGCACAGGACTGTGTCCAGTGGATCATCACCAAGGGTAACCGAGCACTCATATGAGTAGACAGTCAGTGTAGAGTCAGCAGTGACATTACATGTTATCTCAATTGTTCCTATGAGAGAAATAGAGGTAGTTACTAAAATTCAAGCAAGGTAGCTGAGAATTCCAAGCATACTGGTGCATTGATATTATTGAATACGTAATACATTTAATTCTAAAATTGCTGGAACTAAGACGTATCCCTTTACCATAAATGGGGCTGACTACAGTCTTATCAGATTACAAATTACACTTTAAACATTTTGAGACATTGTGACCAACTTTAGCAATGGCTGAAGGCATGCAAGACAGGAGTATGCAATTGCAGAAGTACATGAATTACTTTTCTGGAGCACTGGCCATTGTACAGTAGGAGTGCACAAAACAAATTGTCATTGAAATTTATAGTGATCCCACGGTAGGATTTGTACCAACAATAGAACTTCAGCATTCCAACGAGATGAATGACCAAATGTCTATCATGGATAACATACTAGTTCATTCATTATGTAATTATCATCTTGATTCATTACTACTACTATAATACAGTGGGTGGTAGTGGTTTAGCACAAAACATGCATAGTTTGATATGTCAACATGCAGATGGAGGCTAGAACAGCACATGCATGAGACGTGAAGACAGACTAATATCTAACTGCTTATTACACACTGAAGAAGTCATGTCTTGAACATGTGATCGCAGGAGGTCGATCTCTTTAGCATTGAGGCTGAATCCTAAATGCAATCTGCAGGTAGAGGTTTTCTATAGCTATTGACTTTAGCTGGCCTCATTTTTCGCATGCAGTAAAAGACACTTTTTTTTCCTTACAATGTTGACGATGTTGTAAGTAAAAAAGTAAATGCCAACGTTGTTGCAAAACAGCTAAGTGTGGAGACTGGGAAGGAAGCTAGTTACTACCTGCAGAGGGTGTTTATGGTTCAGCCTCAGTGCTGAAGAGACAGCCTATGATTCATAGCTTTAGCTGCAGTGTTGGCTATGTATAGAGCACATTCTTTGCAGTCAGTTGTGCTAGCATATCATGATCATGTTGGATGTACTATAGTCTCGCGTGGCCAGACCCTCGTGCACGTGAGGGTCTGGCCACGCGAGATCGAGACTAGATGTACTACATGTAGTTAAAATGAAATCACTGTCAGTATGTACATCTGTATCCTTCTTTATCGTCCACATCACAGACTATATTGTACATTCAGTGATTTGCCCATTTTTAATCCACTGATATATTACATGACACTGTAGAAAATGTAGCATTTCGACAACACTATAGTACTCTGGTCTGGGATTGCAGCCATCACAGGGTTACAAACTACAGCATGCATATGGAACCGGTACTAGTTTGGCCCAGCTCGCAATTATAACTAACCTCAGGATTGTGCGGCTTATAAAATTATATATAGCGCTAACGCTACCATAATATTATAGCCGATTTTTGTCAGTGTTCATGCATGCTTACTGACCATTTTGTGCTCGCACACTGCAGATCCACGTAACCACAAACCACAACGGCAATGCAGATAGTGCAGACAATGGCTTCATCTTTGCACTGACTTGTTACACGTACATCTATACTTTCTGCGTACAATTCATAGAGCTAGGCGCTAGGCATACAATGTATACCTCTACGAGACACAGCCAACTTAGCCTGCTAACTAGCTCCAAACTTCAACTGATAATTGCAATGCATATCGTGACATCATAATGTAGCAACTCCCCCTCATTTATACTGCTGCATCGTGATAATTTGAACAGGAATTTTCTATGGCATGACATTGTATAATATAGTACCAAAACAATAACTTCAGAAATAACATGTACACGTACATGCACTGTTGACAAACCTATCTGTATGGGTCAAATAATAATCATGTACAGACTATTGCACTATGTACACACCACCGACATCAGCCTTCAATTCGATCCAAGCTGGACTGATTGGTGTTCGACTCCATGGTATTGCTTTCATAGACCTGGGTCTTGTCTGAGCTCGGGCTTCCAGTAACTTGTGGGGCTTGTCTGGCGTCGCGAGCCTCCAGCTCATTCAGCAGAGCATTGGCCTCTTCTAATGTGTCCTGTAGGATGACGTAATCACAACTAAAACGTGGTTTATAGCCACTTGAGCTAGACAGTTTTATACACTTTATAACGCAACACTTCATGTTGCTAGCTGTTAGCTATTGACAGTATAAGAAATGATGTCCTTTGTCCCAGGGTGCTATACTTTATTGGGACTAGGAACCTACCAAAGGCTTATGGGCTCACTTTTGTATGATTTCAATTATTTAGAATAAATTTCTGATGCAGTAATATACAATGTCATGCATCAGTAAGGGGTAGATCTACTTCATTTCTATAGGTCTATAGGACTGAGGGTTGACCCAAAATTCAGCATCCATGGGTCCTCATTAGTATCACAGGTAAGTCAAACTGCAAATTAGACATGCATCTATTATGCATTTTCCCTCTGATTATGCTTTCTAGTAATTTTCGATAGCTATGCCAATTATTCTCGAGAAACCATTATGCTGCAGCTCACTGCACTGCCCACATTAAAGATTCAAGATTTATGTGATTGTGCTTAGTAGAGAAGTACGGAGCTGTGAAGCTTGCTCTCAAAAGTGCTTGAATGAAGAACATAGACTGCTGCGAGCTACTACAGAGAATACTAAGGACAACTCTAATACCACATTTTACACCATCTCACACGCACTCCACAAATTATTTCTGAACTGTGCTCAGGAAGTGATTATGCCAGCATAATAGATGCATGCTTATCAGAGGCCACTTATCCTAAGTACCAGAACACTTATGTGGTAATCTAAATTAACCAAGGAGACGCCTTATCTCAACACATATGCTTACAGTACTTCCATCATAGGGACACCCAGCACTCATAAACATAATTCTAGGGCTTCCACAAGTTAGTGGACTGGCAACTAGGCCAATGCTGGCTGGTTTGAGGGACCCTAGAGCTCTATACCTGAGCACTAACAGTCCGCTGGAACATGCGAGTGCCTGAAGATTCGTTTGAGACTGATGTACCCTGAGACCAGGTGTAGTAGTCCGACATCTGTGTGTGTGTGTGTGTGTGTGTGCATGTGCATGTCGGGTATATGTGTGTATGTATATGAGCACCATAGATGTAAGTACCCAGGAGGGCTAATAATTGTCAGGCTATACTATAACAGACACTTGCCCCAGGCCCTTGTGCATGTTTCACTTTCACTTCGTTTCTAAGAGCCTGGTACATTTTCCCATGTAATTAACTTACATAATTGTAGGCAGTGACTGATTAAAAGACTGCACTTCTCGACCAGTCTACGGTACAAACGAGCTCCAAAGGCTTGGTACAAGAAGTGCAGATTTGCTGCCTTCCTTAATTGCCCGAGAACTCTAACTGTCTTCGGCCATGCAAAATTTCACCCTTCTACTCTAGGCATAATACATATGTATGAGGTGAAACGTGCACGTGGGCCTGGGGACAAGGCCAGGATTAAACCTCTGATGACCGAGAGGCTGGGTTCCTGACATGGCATGCCATAAATTCAATTAGTGTACATAAAATTACATAAACTATACAACAAATGCACCCCACCCCCACTCCCACCAAACACATGATATCAGCTGAAATAGTAGTACAAACACAAGCTATGTGGAACTACACAAACACTGGGCGAGTCCCCCAGTGCAGTGACACTGAATTCTGAGCACAGAGGAGTGGGAGAGCGAGTGCCCAGCGTAGTGTGGGCTGGTGGAGTGGATATAACGGCTCGAGTAATTGTGAAGAACGCTAAGAATGATAGCAATGAGACACACGGGTGTGCTGTACTAAGCATCACTGGTGATTCATAATGCACATGAAATCCAATCTGTCTGTTGAGTAGGGCTAGGGCTGAAATTAATAGTAAGGGCTGAAACTAATAGTAAGGCCATTGGTGTAGTTCAAAACAGACAATGTGATCCATGTCCACCTGCTCAGGAAAGATGGAACTATGTAAATCTACCCTGAATACACGTAATGGGCAACACCATCCTCATTTAGCAGGCTGGGGGAAAACCTAGGCTTGTACAGAGGAGACAAAAAAAAGTGCTCATTCTTGTATGTGTGATTTGCCCAGGCCTCCCCCCCCATGTGATCTTATCTCTACAGCTGCAAGATCAAACCTGGGGAGGAGGAGGCATGGGAACGAGGCTACTATTGATCCTTGTTAGCAGACAGCTGCTAACAGTAATTACACACACCACTGCTCTTGGGCTTGAGCATGAGGAGTGGTGTCTGCTATCACACCGACATGGTACACAGATGGGCTAGACAGAAGCAGCTACAGTGCTATACAAGCCTCCAGGAGCACGTGAGCTGCTAAAGGCCAAAAGGCAATCACCATTGTTGAGAGTAAAAGCAAGTGTCTCAACGCTACCTTTCTCCTGAGCCAGACCACCGCCCACTGCCACTCGGTTGGATGAGATAGGAGGAAGTCCCTAGCAATTTTGCACCTGTATGTATGTGTGTGTGTATGTGTGTGTGTGTATGTGTGTACATGTGTGTTTATGTGTGTGTGTGAGAGTGCGAATGTGTGTGTGTGGTGCATGAGTATGTGTGTGTATCAGTGTTGCTTAAGCACATAAAAGAAGTCCATCAGATATAATATTAACCAAGGCTACTGTTCGCAGTTCAGCCACATACATGGGTAATTAGAATACACACTAAAGATACTAACAGGAAATACTTTACAGCAGTAGTATACATGCTGTCTCGGAATGAATTGTCCATGGAATTGGTACTAGCAACTAGAGCATAGCTCAGATGCCATCACACTACAGCTCACAGCTCGTGACCGTCACACTAGTAACTAGAGCATAGCTGACATGCCGTCACAGTACAGCCCACAGCTCGTGACTGTCACACCTGCAATCCATTCATACTGTGTCTGCTAACTAGAACCATTTTCAAATTAAAGCAGAGCTCATGATGACGTCAGCTGCTGTCCATTTATACATCGTACCTGCATACTCATGAGTCATGACATGAATAGGCCAGAGCAATCAATTCTCCAGAGTAGCAACTATTAATTAAGCTTGAAAAGTTCTCATTAAAGAATTCTCATATGTTTGATTTGACAGGCCTCCCTTCAGATTTGATCTTATCTCCATGGCTGCAAGATCAAATCTAGTGAGAGGCCTGAAAAAAAAGAAGATAGATGCTATTATGTATACATATATGATAGCTCATGGACTTGAGGATCAGGAATACTACAATACCGTCATTACACGAGTATGGAATTATGGGTTAGCTAAGAGTAGGCATTAGAAAAGGAGAGAAGGGGCGAGAGAGGGGAAGGGAACAGAGAAGGGGAGGGAGAGAGAGAAGGGAGTAAGGGGGGGGAGGAGAAGGGTAGAGAGAGAGAGAGAGAGAGAGAGAGAGAGAGAAGGGAGTAAGGGGGAGGGGGAGAGGGGAAGGGGAGAGAGAACGGGAGGGGGAGAAAGGGAGAGAGAGGAAATGGAGGAGGGAGGGAGATCTCACTTGTTAGCTAGTCCCACAAGGAACTTGATGCCCTGGTAGGCCTTCTTGGAGTCTGACTGCATGGTGGAGTTGTTCTGGATGGTTGCTAAGGGGGAGTGAAATAGCAGTCTCCATTGGTGAAGGTGCATAACCCACTGTCTACAGATACATGATATGTACAAGTACACATTCTCCAGAAGAAAACAGAACTTACTGAAGATGGAAACATGTGGTTGGTACTTCCCTCCACTGATGGTGAAACTAATCCGCTTGTTTTGTAAGGAGTCACTGATCAGCTAGAGGAGAGAAGAGGGAGGGAGGAGGGAGGGAGGGAAGAGGGAGGGAGGGAGGAGGTTGTGAGTGTGTGCATATGAAATGTATGTACGTGTATGTGTAAATGCTATGTGCATATTAAACATGAGTAGGATACTAGTAAGTGGGGGTGGATCCGACACTATGACTACCAATGGTCTCCATGACTATATTCATGAGCAGTAATTGCATAACTTTACAGACAGTGGTCACTGACCAATGAGACATAGTGGTCACTGACCAATGAGATGTAGTGGCCAATTACTCCACAAGGGCTCCAGCTGGAGTTTCAGTTAGACCGAAAACAAGCCATTAATCTCCAAAGGAAAGCACTTCCATTAACTTCTCCATATTGGTAATCCAATACTGAGTATTACTCCAGTGGAATGCAAAACCGGTATGCAGCCAACGCAGCAAGGGAAACAAACGGTCTAAGACGGCAGAAATTAAAGAGATGGTTGGCTGTATCCAGCCCCAGTACCACCGCCAAGTGTAGGCAGGTGGGTAAACATGTATATAAGATATTATGTATAGGTTATCATATTATGTTTGAACCAGCTGAACCCTCCTTTATAGCAAAAACAACAACTATTTACACATGGCTCACACGGTTATGGAATTGCGAGCCATAATTCAACCACTGTATACAAATTGGCATACCAAGGAAAAATAATTTGCAAAAATTTAATCAAACCATATTGAAAATACTGTCAGTTGCTCCAACATGCGTCTGATTTTAGAGATGTACTTAGGTGACTCTTCCGACAATGTAAATGATCCCATGGATACTGTGCTGAACAGGATCAGGTAGGCAAATATGTACAGATGTGGAATTTTCACACATCATCGTATCCCGACAACAGGTGGCAGCTAACTCACCAGGATCTCGGTGAGCACTTTGAAGTAGGACTTGAGCTCGATCGAGGGCAGGGAGGATATTTGGATCTGTAGGGGTGGAAGAATAAGGAGAATTCAATACTCAATCTGTCTGTCACCACGGATTATTAATTAGCTCAGGTCTGAGGTGGACCTTACCTGAGGTGGGCCCTCACATTAAGGTTGCCATTACCAGAAGTGGGCTCTACCTGAGGTGGGTCTTTATTGGAGGTGGGCCTTCACCTAAGGTGGAACCTAAGGTGAGCCCTTAATTAAATGGGTAATGTGAACTAGGACCCACCTCAAGTAAAGGCCCACCTCCAATAAAAACCCACCTCAGAGGCCAACTTCTTGTGTGTATAATTGTACATGAGGTGGACTGTATTGGAGATGTGCACTTTTAAATTGGAGTATGCTCATTATTTTGCCTTTATCTGAGGTAAGCAAATGTATTTGAGGTGGAAGTGGGCCCTTAACCTGCCCTTAACCTGAGGGTGGGCCCTTACGTGACATACAGTAAGTTCCGTTGTAGTAAACATAACTGTTTACTCTACACACAATGAATGACGTCAAAATTAATACACTAAACAGCAAGCACTGAGTGCAAACCCAGCTGATAAAAAGTAGAAATTCAACTTCTCAAGACAATCATGATACTTGCAGTGTTTATTTATCTGATTAACTTCTAGTTAGCTGCCATGATCACTGATTTACTATTTCTGGTCTTGTTTGGCTACCTAACAGCTGCTGCTAACTGTGTACGGTATGCATTGCTTGTGTGTGCTGTTACTAAGATTGCTTTGTGTTTCCCAGGTCTGTTCGTTTGTCTGTTTGTTTGCATCTTATCATGTGCGCTAAGTTATGCCATTGTGTATACAACTATGTTACAGAAGCCATGACGCCTAACCAAGCCGATTCATTCTATCTGAACTCACCTATTGCTATAAGTTCGGTCCTCAGCTGCATGATCTACCTGAAAATACCAGCTAGTTTTTAAAATATGAAATGTCGATCTTGCTCACAACAATGTTCAAACACTTGGTGTGCACATGCACACAGTTTTTTTTATACCCATGTATGTAATTATAGCAAGAACACATACAAATAGAGGAAACCTCATAGGCAGAGGTGTGCTGATCACAATGGCTATCTGCATGTCTCCCACGCCATTGGTAGAGGGTTAAGAAATAAGACCTCTTGTCTATATAAAACAGGGTGTGGCGTTGCCGCAGGGCAGCCCCCGGGTCATTAATTTAGTTACACATGTAGATCATTAGCTAAGCAATCAAATGCGCATCCCTAATTAACGTAAGCCAATAAGGGCATGTTCCCACCTCAGACCCCAAACCTCTGCCATGGCAAACCACGAAAAGAAGCTTAAGTTGAGACCAGACAAGGAAGTTTCACGCAGGCTTGTGAAATCGTAATTTCTCTCAAAGTAAGATGGGCTGTGGGCAATGTAGAAGGCAAAGAGGTAGAGAGACCCATTTGTCTGATAAAGGATCTTGCTATAATCTACAGCTTCAGGTATGAAGTTAGAGAATTAAGCTTCATTCCCAGTGTCCAATCCAAGTAGACTGGAGATTGGGAATGGGGATAAGAGACCCAGTGTCCATTCCAAGTAGACTGGAGATTGGGAATGGGGATAAGAGACCCAGTGTCCATTCCAAGTAGACTGGAGATTGGGAATGGGGATAAGAGAGCTAAGACCAGGTCTACGAACCTGCATGTCTTCGATGGTGCAGGCGGAGAAGGACTGGTTGTTCCAGCAGCAGTAGCAGCAGGTGCTGGCAATGGCCTCAGTGGCTACTGGGTCACTCTCACGTAGGGTCAGCACACACTGAGGACCAAAGGGAGAGAGTCATGTGATAGTCATGTGACCACTAACAGAAAAGGATGACATCCTTGTGGCAAGTAAATTATAAGTCATAAGGTCTTATTGTCATATGATTGTCATGATTACCAAGTAATATAGTAAGCATAAGTGCGATATGGTGTTATATTGATGATGTAATGATGATGTAATTACCTACGTACCTCACGTATAAACCGCTTGCTGTGCTCAATTGTAAAGAGGGCTTGATGCATGCCATCAGATGGCGGTCGAAGGTCAGAAGGGTTGCTAGGGATCGTGTAGGGATTTATTTGAGGCTCATCTGCAGCATCGGTCTCAGACTCAAACATTGCAATGTCCGTGTTCCGTACCAACAGGGAGAGGGTGCCGTGCAGTGGGCCAAACTCCTTCACTTGGTTAGAGCTCCATCTTCTGGGAGGATGCTTGTCCTACAGGACAGGACAGGACAGACAAAAGATAATGTTGACCCTGAATACAGCAACTGTTGCTAAATTTATGACCAAGAGTCTAAAATTAGGAGTACGGCAATGTTTCTCTTCTGTCACCTACATAATTATGTGACAGTCCCATGTAGAAAAAATCGAATCTTATTCCGTTGCATATTTCAATCACATCATTGCATTCAAAATGCTGTATCTCTGAACTACCATTAAGGGCGTAGCTCATATGCATAACTATCTGACGCGTCTACGCTGCATGTATGAGCCCCGCCCTTAATGGAAGGGCAGAGATACAGCGCTTTGAACGCAGTGATGCAATCAAAATATGCAACGGAATAATATTCGATTTCTACACAGGACGATCATATATACATGTACACCGCACCACTATTGTACACAGTTCAAAACCCTAGATTATTCCGGTGGAGAAACCGATGGCTAACAAGCTCTCAGATTTCGTCCTAGGCAGACTCGAGAGGCAAGAGGCCCTTTATCCCGTACTTACACCACGGCCATGCTCTGACAGCTGCTGGATGTTATACATAGCTAGGCTGGGACCATACTCTAATCTGGCCTGCACGAGCTGGGCGCAAGGTTACAGAAGACCTACAACACAGACAGACAATGCACGAGCTGGGCGCAAGGTTACAGAAGACCTACAACACAGACAGACAAACATCATGCAAGGCTTAGTCTGCCAGAACTATCCTCTGGTCTTTGGAACAGCCTGCCAGTTCACAGCCCCTATGAGTCAGTGCACTGCAGGCAGCTGTGGCTCTAACCTGCCGCACCTCGGTTGACTTGGGAATGGGACCTAGGAGGAAGTTGAGGAGCAGTACAAACACATCCTTCTCCAGGAGGTGGCGGCAGCCTTGAGGCTGGAGGAAGAGGAAGAGAGGGGCAATAAAAGGAAATGTCTATCCTGAATAACAACTATCGGCCTGTGCTCTGGAGTTCATAGTAGATACTTATCAGTTCAAAATCAGCAGCCTGTATATCCCCACCCTTCCCCCCCACACACAAACCCCCACACACATAAACCAACCACAAACAAGCACACACACACACACACACACACACACCACACACATAAGACCACACACACTCCTTGCTTATTCAAACCCAGTAGGTTAATACACAAAGCTATGACAATAGGGACAGCTAATTGCACACAGTGATTCAAAACTAGTACTGTGAAACTACTAACTGTGGTGAAGTGCTTAGACACTGTGTTTATGGTCTCAATGGCTGAATGTTCACCAGTGAGTGGACAATAATACTGGCAAGAGGAATGCAAATCAATGAATTGAAACACAATCATCAATGGGGTTATATATTGGCACCACTTTGAGACATTCCATCACAGATGGCCTATGGGAACTATAATTGCGATCCTCTAAGTAAACACCCTCCAAAATGAGCTGGGGGAGAGCTCGTGGTCATGTGTGTAGTGTATGCACCTCTATTACACACTTCATACCCGAAATACCTTATTACTGAGCCCTAACACTGTACGCATATCCCAGTATCGTTTGGAAATGCTACATCAAGATTTCTGCTGTCATTTTGGCATTCTGCCACCAAAACTGCACATACAGTAAGCCAGCTTCTAAAGTTGCTAGGATATGGGGCTACTTACATAGCTGGCGTAGTTCTTGAAAAACTCGAAGTATTCGGCACAGGATTTGCTGTTGTCTACAGCATCTTTTTCTAGCATCTGTAGCAGTGTGTCAATGATGTGGGCTATAGGACCCTCCTCCTGTGTGTGTGTGTGTGTGTGTGTGTGTGTGTGTGTGTGTGTGTAGACTCAATACACATGCAGTAACTACAAATACTGTACTTATGGTAGTGATCTAGTGAAGGTACATGTCCTATAGGCTACACACAGAGGCAGCGCACACCTGAGAACAGGAGAGAATCAGCCCTCCATTGCTGACTTACCGTCGATCCTCCAAACCCGATGTAGCTCTGCACAGCACAAGAGGCGATCTGGCAGAAGCTCATGCGTACCTCCTTCACTGTGCACTCTAGGAGGAGGGGTCTGGTGTGTGTGTGTGTGTGTGTGTGTGTGTGTGTGTGTGTGTGTGTGTGTGTGTGTGTGTGTGTGTGCGTTTGTAAAGACATACATGTAAAGAATGAAGAAACAATACTTGCTACTCCCCGTTTAAAATAATATATATTTTGTGACACAGGCAGAAACGGTATGAATAGTTATAACTCTTAGTTACTGCACATTAAATTTTAGCAAATTTAACAGCGTCAAGTTTAGCTTGCTGAAACATACAGGAAGTGTTGCTACGCTACTGATTCGGAAATGAAGCCGTTCTACCACAAGGAAGATATGTGACAGAGTTTGCAGCATTGTCGATCGTGTGGTGATTTTCTGAAAATGGCTGAGCTATATATCCTCGTTCCAAGGCCTCCGCCCAGCTTGTGTTGCTTGCAGTATGAAAAGCGGGATTTTTTCAGGGGGAAGAGCATGGGAACGAGGCTAGCTGTGCTACCAAGGCGTGTATCTCAGGAATGGAAAGGGCTACGGACGTCTAGCATGGGTTGGTATTAGGTGAAGGGTAGTATGTGTACTGTGCCAAGAATCATTACAATAGACCATATTCGGTTAAGATGACTTTGGGCATTTTTGCTGCCATGGCAACAGTAGTTCCTTTCATGTAATGTTTATCACACAGATATGTCATCTTTCAAATTTGAAGTAAATTGGACATTAAGATAAGACCTCACATACTTATACACATTTTATATAGGCTCATACGAGAGATTTGGTCTGGAGGCACCTCCAGTGCAAATCCTCAAATGTGACAAGTGCTGGGTTTTGCGCAGCGGGTCACATACATACACACTGTAGGATAAGTAATACCGTTTGCTATCATAACACTTGAGAAAACACTACGTTTTCACATGTACATTCCGAATTCATGCATAGCCTCAGAAATGGGAATGGGACCACTCACTTGAAGTATCGACAGCCGTCCGAGCTGCCCAGGAGCTCGACCATCCACTGGCAGGCCTCCCGGCAGTGACACAGCAACTGTTTCACATTGCGCACCCACACATCCAGGTCAGACCTGTGATAGAATCGAGAAAACACCCATTAAATCGTGGAACACATACTTCAGTATGAATGATGTGAGTAGAAGAAGACCCAGGCCTCCCCTCGTAGCTTTTTTCGCAGCAAAAAAATCTGCGAGGGGAGGCCTGGGTACGAGGTTAAGTAAAAGCTTGGGCGGGAAGACCTAAGATCAATTGCAGCTGTTTTTGAAAGTGTCAAAAGCTACCAATGGGGGGCCTGGGAACGAGGACTAATATAGTTGCCTAGTATAATGCTGTGCATGACACAATAAAACGGATGGTCACATACTAGCAATGATGTGCAGTCAAACATGAATATGTTATTACTTCTACGAGGTCACTCATATCATATTGAAAATGTGGCTTTGATTAGGGGCAGGGTCTATACCCAGAGTGGAAGTCAGGAAAGGTATGTTCAGGCTGGGAGAGAGGCCACATGAGTATCTGTAATGGCCATACAGAGTGTGTAGACTAGGGACAGGGATCTGGGGCATGACCCCTGCCTCCCCCAAGAAAGTTTGAATTGATGAAAGGTAACTCCTACACAACAACAGAGATTTTTGAATGATGGGAAGCAACTTGTGTACATACTGCAGAATTGGAAGAGTACAGTGTGATTATTTCCTTAAGCACCACGGTTGACCATACAAATTTGACCAATTGCTAGTTTGGGAATTTCTAGGCGTATTACCAAAGCTGGGTTAGGCTTAACCCCCCAACCTTCTCATACTGTGCGTCTGCTATAGTGTATGTGAAACAACCAAGAAGTGGAGGTGGAGCCTGGGAATGAGGCATCTACAAAACAACCACAACTGAAGCTGGTATAGGTCTCTATCCGTATATCACGTACATGACATATATGTACATGTACATGTACATGTACATGTACATGTACATGACATGTAAAGTAGCACTCTGGGAAGAAAGAAGAGCCTTATTCCATGTCACTGAGAGCACCAGTGCCTGCTAATGAAATAAATAGCAGCTGCTAAGTCTAATACCTAACCCTTGGGGAACTAACGCCAGTCACATGGGCGATGCTATCACAAACACACAGGTAACCTGAGCATAGTTCTGTAGAGTAGTAGGCTGGGTATGCCAAATATTTTGCTCTAATGAATGGTCACAGAAAGCCATGTGTAAAGTTAGGAGTATCAGATATACACAGATGGATAAGTTTGTGCTGTTAATCCAATCCAAAGACTACCATACCGCCTTAGTGCTAGGTCCGTTAACATGTAAGGAATAGGTGCTTGGATAGGTGGTATGGAAGTGACTACCTCATGAGACTGTCATTGTACCCAGGCTAGCTACCCAATCCAGATTTTATCTCACAGTGATAGGGAAAGGCCAGGAATCATATTCTTCTGTACCAAGGCTAGGAAGACAACTAACAGCTATTTAATAAGCCTTATATCTAAGGCTGCATCTTGTTCAAACACCGAATGGAATGGTGGCCTAGCTATAAGGAATGGAATGGTGGTCTGGGTATGAAGAATGGAATGGTGCCCTAGCCACTGCCATGATTGAGAGAGACAATTCAATCTATTTATGATTAGACAGCTATCATAGTCCTAGTAGCAGATGGAAAATTGCAGGTTTGTAAAAAAGTTGGTTATAAAGCCATTGTAATTGTAAAAAATCAACTTCTAGTTCCTATACTCGTATACTATCTCCATACCACTGGTTGCCATGTGACCTGAGCTTATTAAATATGACTGACTGTTTTCCATAAAGTGATATTTTTGTACGAATGGTCTATGTTTTGTAAAGAGGTAGCCTGGAACACTTGGCCCAATAACTAGTTTCCTCATACCCAGGCCACCATTCCATTCCTTATACCCAGGCCACTATTCCATTCCTCATACCCAGGCCACCATTCCATTCCTTATACCCAGGCCACTATTCCATTCCTCATACCCAGGCCACCATTCCATTCCTTATACCCAGGCCACTATTCCATTCCTCATACCCAGGTCACCATTCCATTCCTCATACCCATAAGCCAGTCAATTTTCAATTCCAGATTGGGCCTTAATTCTAGGCCTTTCAGAGGCAAATGAGATCGAAGAATCAAACTAACAGCAGTCATTCTCTCATCTACCCGGCAAAAAAATACCAGTACCAGGATCAATTAAAGCTTAATATGTCTTCACTTATCATGCATACATAATATATGTAACTAATGTAATTACTGCAAATTCCCTAAAAACCTGGGACATTGCTGCATGTACACACTGGTGTGTACCGGGCCACTGTGGTGTGGGCTGGGAACGAGGCTAGTGTACACACACACCTGAGCTTCTTCCTGGTTCTGAAGTAGGTGTGGAAGAGGAACTTGATGGCTAGCTGGAGGCTGGTGATTCCAAACTTGCTTTGCAAGGGATGGGACTGGTCCAGGGAGATATTCTGTGTGTGTGTGTGTGTGTGTGTGTGTGTGTGTGTGTGTGTGTGTGTGTGTGTGTGTGTGTATAGATATGTGGGTACATGTACGTGTGTGTGCGCGCATGTATGTGTGTATGTGCATGTGTGTGTGTGTGCATGTATGTATGCATGCATGTGCGTGCGTATATATGTATGTATTCATAACATACACAAACAAGATGGAAAGATCAGGTTGTAGGAGGAAGATATATGCAACTCTCATTATGGACTAGTTCAGAATCTATACGAAATAAGGGATCACATGACGGAAAGATCAGGTTGTAGGAGGAAGATATATGCAACTCTCTTTATGGACTAGTTCAGAATTCCAAGAAATAAGGGATCACATGACCCAGGAGCCCATAACCCATTGAGTTATGGGCTCCTGCATGACCATATCACATGACCCTTACATATGCACTCACATGGTTGACACATGCAAGAGCCCTGACAAACTCGAAGTACTCTCGGCAGTAGACATCTCTGTTCTGCATAAACTGGAGGTTCTCCTCGTTTACGCTACGCTGAATCTTTGCAGGCATTGTGTCCGAGAACATGTGCCGTCTCTCTCCCTTCTGCACCAGAGCCTATGTTGGGAGAGATGGAGGAGGACAAAGGGTTAATTAATAAAAGAGGGAAGGAGAAGACGAGTGAATGTTCCACAGGGTTTCATGCAGGATTTTTCGGTGGGGGTGGGAGAAATGGAGCCACGCCCTCTAGGGGGTGTGGGGTGTGCTCCCCCAGTGAAATGTACATGCTCTGAGGTTGCTTCTGGGGGCTAAAAAGACTGGAGATTAGCTACTAACAAACTACTAATTACCAAAAAAATGTCAAGTTCCAAATTCTGGGGGGCAAACTCTTGCTGGGGAGGGGGGATCCCAGTTCCCCCCCCCCCCCCAGTCCCCCATATAAAACCCAGTTCTACTTAGGCACATGGCATTGAAGCTGCAGCTAGCCATTTGATGCACGTGTTAACAAGCCCATTCAACCAGATATCTCTATCTCGACGAACCAAATGACAGCTCACCTGAAGCTGACTGAGTTTGTCGTCTTCGGGTTGTGGTGAGAGAGGAGAGGTTGCCTCACTCGCTGACAGCTTCCGGGGGGCCACCAGCTTCTGTGGCCGGTTTATAGCTTCGTAGAATAGCATGTATGCATTCCAGTACCGGATTCGGGTCTCAGGATTAGTGGAATGGACTAGAGATGATAAAAGAATGCAGTCTTGATGTGTAACAACCATGAAGGAGAGTATAGTGCAAATAAAATGTCCTTACAATTCTAGGAATCTGCAAAAAAATATATACATGTGCAGTTCTGCTGACGAGTAAGTTTTCGGTACACACATACGCATTTATGAGCACTTGCATGTGCGTAAGCGAGGACTCGCGCATGCATGTTTGTGTATGTGTGTTCAATTTTGGCATCTCACTCTTCTTGCTGTACTGTACAGTTTTGCACTGCACTGTCACTATGTGTATACACTGCCAAGTGTAGAAGATGAGCAGAAATGTAATGTTTGGTATATGAAGGAGGGCCACAGAAAAGCGAAACATATACCATAATAATCCTTGAGTGAAAACTAAGAAATTCAACCTAGGGTTTCTCCACTTTCAGTTTCTGTGAGGAGATATAACCAAAACAAAACGTGACTTTTACAGCCAGTATGTGCTGTTGTGAAGTAGTATAAAACGGCTTCCTTGTAAATGAGATTCTGCAAGCCCAGTGAGGAGATCCTCGGTTCGATCTTTGGACTGTGAACCAATTCCTTATGGACTCTGTTCTTTCTTTTTCAGGACTAGGAATGTATTTGACCTTCTTTTGTACCTTCTGTGGTTTCAAAGCATTCACTAGCTTCGTTTAAGCTATGTTATCTCTGTATAAATAATACGTGTGGCGCATGAATCAGAGAAGTCTATTACATAGTTTTGCTGACTACAGCTCCCAGGTTAGTAGAGCTTCTGTATAACTAGAGATATAAGCGCTACAAACGGATGGCACAACTGAGTGATGTGAATGTGAGTTTCAAGCAGCTCTGCCTGTCATTATCTCTCCCGCAGCAGCCATGGCTGATCCTTGAAAATATGCGGCAGATAGAAACATCAATCACTGAAACACTAGTCACTTTTTGTGTACCTTCTCCAGCAGCACTGCTATGCCTGGTTAGCCATTAGATGCTATTCTCACAACAGGCTAGATCGCAAAATACTCTTGTCTCGCCACGCCCAGAAGTGATTCATCACATCCACATCTCTACTCTCCCGCTATACTTTACATTTGGCAGTGTGATTGCCCTCGATTCTGTACTGATATTAGACATCAGTTGGGAGGCAACTTAGGAGGCCAGAGCAATGTAGGGGTCAGCACAACCACATACAATGTACAGGGTGGCCATTATTATAGTGGAGCCACTTTCATGAGTGGTTACACACACTACAATTTCGAGAAAACAGGCCCTAACACACATACCATCGCCAGACTTGGCTTTGTAGCTGCCTCCAAAGCATTCAGCCTCCAGGGCAGCGTCTCCCATGGTGAATTCGTCCACCAGGATGTCGTTGAAGCGCAGCCACCTCCCCGCCGAGGACTCAAGCGGAGCCTCCTCTGGGATGGTGGTGGGGATGGACGTCGAGCTGGAGGTAGGTCTGCAGAGAGGGAGGAGGAGAGAGAATAAGATAAGGCCTGAAGGTGTAAATCTAAAGGTCGACTATTACCTGAGCTGGACTCATAGCTAACTAGACTTGCCACATCGTGGCTACAATAATATGCAGCCTCATCCACAAGCTCGCCTCCCGTGCACGGAAAAAGTAAGGGAACTCCTCCTTACTTTTTTGCGTGCGGGAGGGGAACCTGGGGACGAAGTGTGTACTATTGTCACCAGAACGTCCTCAGACGTGCAAGGGTGAGACTACTGAGGCACAGAAATGGCTCGTTACCCAAAGTGGACCATACTAACTTGAAAAGTGAGGTTGGTCCTCACCTGAGGTAGCTACAGGCCCTTTCCCGAAGTAGAAACATACCTTGTACCACTTTACCAAAGTGGGTCCCTAGGTCGATCCTTACCGAAGGGGTGGGGACTTATCCTGAGGTATATGCCCTAATCACCGGAGTATAAAACCCTCACCTCTTCTCCTTGATGAAGGTGTAGTAGTGGCCGGCAGATGCTTGGCCAGAGTGCACCACGATGCCCACCAGGTCGTATAGCTGCTGGCCCAATGACCCTCCACCCTTCTCCCGCTGACTGATGCCCTCTGCTGTGTAGGGCTGCATGTCCAGCATCCAGGGAAACTGGAGAGAGGGTGGGAAAGAAAAAAGGGAATAAATGCACTGTAAGTACATAGGTGGTGTATGTGTGTGTGTGTGTGTGTGTGTGTGTCTGTGTGTGTGTGTGCGTGTCTGTGTGTGTGTGTGTGTGTGTGTGTGTGTGTGTGTGTGTGTGTGCGTGTCTATGTGTTAGGATGTGTACTAGTAGTGATTCTAGAAATCCATGCGTGTATTGTACACTTGGCTTCAGCCACCTGTTTAGTACCTCAAAGAAGTCGTCAAACTTGATTGCCCTGTTTGCTTCCCAGTCATAGCCGAATCTTTTCAGTTGTACCACTAGGACAGGGGGCAGGGACTTGATGCATGTCCGCTTCAGTGTGTCTCGCTGTGTATGTGTGTGTGTGTGTGTGTGTGTGTATGTGTGTGTATGCGTGTTTGTGTGTATGTGTGTGTGTGTGTGCGTGTGTGTGTGTGTGTGAGAGAGAGAGAGAGAGAGAGAGAGAGTAGGGAGTGTGCCTCATATTTACTCTGTTGTTCACGAAACACGCCACAACTATAAAAACAGCAATAACAACAACTACGTACATAACGAGCGTAATCACACTGCCATGTGTAAAGTATATCTGGCGAGTCATAGAAACCAAAAGTTGAGAAATCCTATAGGCTCAATTTCTTAATTTTCACCAAATTAAGGATCACAATGGTATAAGTTTCATCCTCTGTGACTCCTCCTCCACACCAAACATACTTACATCATATCATCTACACCCCCCTAATTCTTTACACTTGGCAGTGTACTAACACAAAGATCCCCTGCCAGGCATAGGCAAGCACTCTACTCTTCACACAACCTATTCAAGCAAGCCCAGAGTCCCTCACGTACCTTCTCCTGACACTTCTCACAGAAGTAGGCATTGTCCCCCTCCAGCCAGTCTCCCTTGACAAACTCCTTGAGGGACTCCTCCAGCGTCTTGGACTTGACGGGCAGTGAGAGAGAGAGGAAGGACTCCTCCTGCTCGAAGGTGTGGTCACACCCCCGGCAGATCTTCTGGTCCAAGAAGGCACCGCCAAAGGTCTCCTTGAAGACCGGATTGTAGTTGTTGTTCTATCAGAGTGTAAGATTGGACCCATAATGGTACCACATCCCATATCTAGCCCAACTCCAATGGTTGATTTCAGAAATTAACATGTGACACGTTGTGACATCACCAGAGGATGCACAACCGCTGGAATCCTCGCACGCTCGATTTGGTTGCACAGTTTGTGTGCGTTCTCTGGTGACATCACAGCCACAGCCATATACTATGATACTTTCCGAATCCAGCCATCAATATTAAAGTTTTATATCACATTTCAGGCTCTTAACTATAAGCGCACGTACCACATAATGAAGATAGTATGAAGTCTCATTAGTGAGGTGGGCCTGAGCAAGCCCCACATTAGAGAGTTAGCAGTTGACTCTACTGTCTACCTGTATACATACGTGTCACACTTCGATTTATCTGATTGTTCAAAGTTTAACACTTGTACTGTAGGTAATTTCCATCTGTACGTGCCAGTGACCTCATGACCGCCAATTCAACCATACTATGGTTCCACCATGGTAGACCGGGTAGCGTAGCTCTGATCTGTCAGATGAAAGGCTTCACGGATGTCGGATGATCGGTCCAACAAGCCATGTAGATCATTCCCATCCCACGACAACAGACGGTGGAGCCCAGAGACTACAGACGGTGGAGCCCAGAGGCAACAGACAGTGGAGCCCAGAGGCAACAGACGGTGGAGCCCAGAGGCAACAGACTGTGGAGCCCAGAGACTACAGACGGTGGAGCCCAGAGGCAACAGACGGTGGAGCCCAGAGGCAACAGACGGTGGAGCCCGAGACTACAGCAGTGAGTCGAGAGGCTGATACAGCTGCTGCTACACTCACTTGCTAGAGTCTGTGCGCGAAAGGCAAAAGCTCCAAGTACAGACAATGTGCCAGAAATTAAACAGCTAAAACATACTTATGCAAGTACATACATACACAACACAATGCTTACTGTAACGTTTCACATTCATGCTGTGTTTGGCAAAAGCACTACTGGCAAAACTTTAAAGATAGGCGCTCTGAACACCAACTTTAATTCGGAATTAAAGTTGGTAATCCGAGAACCATTTTTTTCTTATGCAAGACCCAACTAAGAAGCCCCCTCTGCACTCTTAGAAATAGTGGGTATAATCAGAAATTAACATAATAATAAGGTTTTCAGGCATATTCCACTCAGGGCTAGTTATTGGACCCAGCTCACACACACACACCTTCAGCTGCTCATCCACCTGGTCAGTCAGGTTACAGAAGAAGTCAAATGCATCCTGTGGTGAGGAGACAAGCAGGTATAGCTTCTCATTAGAAATACCGTGTGTTTAAATTTAAGGATATTAGAATTTATCCTGGTATCACAATCAACAGTGACATCATAATGACATCACCTGCTGTTCTCTGACGTTCACGGGCTGTCCCCAGAGCTTAAACTCTTTCCAGAAGTCCTCTGGAGAGTAGTATTGCAGTTTGCTCGTCAGCAAGTGCCCAAACGCACACTGCAGCTCCGGAAGAATGCTGGGAGGTACATGTATGTGTGTATGTGTCTATCAATTTTGTATTTTGAGGGGGGGGTACAGTATTAACCCAAGTATGTATAGACTACTTGGGAGAAATTAGAAGAAAATATAAATGCAAATATCAAATGAATAATAAGTGAAGTAAATGAATTGATACGGGGTAACTAGGTTGAGAATCTTAGAGGCTAGATTAGAAAATGATGTGGCCTGTAATGAAACCCTCCGCCACAAAATGTGTAGCAAAATCCGTCTGCTGGCTGCTTGCAGGCTGTTATTCCCTCGCTTTAACACAGGATTTGAAATTGAAAGCACTTACTAAAGTAGTAAATTAGATAATTGTTGGTATTCTCCAGATGTTTGTAAACATAGGACTTGAAATCGAAAGCACATTCTAAATAGCTTCCTGCATTGCAAGCCATTCTTGCTACACCCATTAGTGTCAGCTTACTCCTGCATACCTTTTATCTTCAGAATCACTCTCTGCACTGAGAATAGCCTACAGTGAAAGTAGCATATGCAGCACATTCACTTTCATTAAACACCCCTTCACTCACAACATAATTATAGATCATTACATCATCAACATACAAGTGGATATTTTAGCCGTCCCGGGTAGACAACAAACACTATTGTCACGTATTTCGATTACGTCACTGCATTCAAAGTGCTGATCTCTAAACTTCCATTAAGAGCGGGGCTCATACGCACTGCATAGTAGCATCAATATGTGAGGCTTCTACATAGCGAGTATGGGCCCCACCCTTAACAGAAGTTCAGAGATCAGCACTTTGAATGCAGTGACGTGATTGAAATATGCAACAGAATGATGTTCATTTTTTCACCCAGAACTACCACATATACGTAGTTTTGAAAATGGTGGTGTACAGACATTTCATGGATTTCACAGTGACTCCATGCACAGCCACATGTACATTCGCTGGCATGATATTCTACTGCAGGATCTAGCAAAAGAGGCATTGTGTCATCATGATGTAATGCCAATATATGGCCAAGGTACATCACTCTTAATTATCACTCAATTATTGCTCATCCGCTATGATGGGGCAAGATAAAAAGTCAATGTGTATATAATATTGTCTCTAGAAAACAACGCTCCGTGGCGACACAGAACCTAGTGAATTCCGAGTTTCTTGGAAGTTTCATGGCTGGGCATGCAGTATTGATCTCAAGAGGACCTGTGCCAATCTCTACCCTTCCTAGCTGGCTGATGATGTCATCCTCCCTAAAGCTATTGTCTTCTTTCCTTGGGCAGTTAAACTGATAAACACATGAAATAATAATCATGTATATTGCGAAAAAATATTCCTTCTATACATCCATCACCACCTTAAAAACTAAGCATAACGGCATTACATAGTAATGACTGGGCAAAAACCAAAAGATTTTTCAGCAGTAGAGGCGTCTGTTCCTGCTCCCAGTCCTGGCTCACCTCTCTGATGGGGTGTGTCATGTACAGCTGCTGGAGAACGGAATTCATGTAGCAAGTGGCTCCAGCGTTCTTCAGACCGACATAGCCGCACACTGCACGGCCCACCACTGGTGGCTGAAACTGGAGGAGGAAGGGGCCAGGTGAGGGGCAGCTCCAGTGGGGGCACCACGGGAGCAATGGAGCAAGTGAAGGCAGTGATATCGACATGTCTCTCACTTCCACCCTCCCTCTTGTCCATCCGTCCGTCTATCTATCTGTCTGTCTGTCTGTCTGTCCTGTCCCGTCCCGTCCCGTCCGTCCCCTTCCGTCCCGTCCCGTCCCGTCCCCTCCCCTCCCCTCCCTTACCTCCCACTCTTTGGCCATCTGTGGGTTTTCCCTGTGGTGCATTCTGATGAGCTGTTGGGCTACCGAGTCCAGGTTGGCATAGCAACCACTGGCCAGCTCCACAAGCAGGTCATATGCTGCCATCCGGGCATGGACCTCGCTGCATCTACATGGATATATACATACACAGAAGTCTTTGTGTGTCAGCAACTACTGTGGACTACATTCAAATGGCACAAGCACTTGTGGATAACTTAAATAAAAGAACTGATACTATAAACCAGCCGGGAATTTTTCCCCTAAATTATCCAACTAAAGGCTGTACTCAGCAACAGGTCAGTCCAAGCAAAATGCACGGATTAATCAACTTACCTAACTTTATCGGACAGATTTTTTTTTGCAAATTTTCCAACAACTATAAAGACCCTTACCTGGGGTTGATGCTGACAATGCCGGCTGGTTCAGGCTCATATGAATCCAAGATCATTCGAGAGGCCGGAAAGAGGTGCTCTGACACCAGCTGCTGAACCAGTTCACGCCCTGGCATGTGTGTGTGTGTGTGTGTGTGTGTGTGTGTGCAAACTTTAGGGCTTTGCTCTCATACTCCATGGGCTACATGCACACACAACATAATCCACGTAGTAACTAATATTTCCCAGAGGAGATGGAGTTGTACCAAGGACTGGTGGCATATATATGTACATGTACATGTATATGTGGGAGGTGATACCAAAGCCCACTCACCACACTCTTCCTTGTTGGTTCCATGGCAGGTGAGGAGGGTTTGGCATAGCCGTAGGTGTCCCGCGAGTAGCCACTGGAAGCCCAGACAGGGGTTGGGTGGTACTACCACCGTCTTTAGCCAGTCTAGTTCATCGCGGAGCATCTGGGGGATGTCCACTGAGAGGGACTCTTGCTCAAAGTCTGTGTGTATGTGTGTGTGTAGGTGTGTGTGTGTGTGTGTATGTGTATGTGTGTATGTGTGTGTGTACGTGTGTGTGTATTGTGTATGCATAACATGAGTTATGTGTGTGTGTGTGTGTGTGTGTGTGTGAGAGAGAGAGAGTTAAATAGCTGATGTATGTATAGATAGTTAGCTGCTAAAAAGAAACTCCTGGTGGGGGGGAGGGGGGTGGGAAGATACATGTATACCAGTCTTACAAAATTGAAAGATGATCGCACAACAGCTACCTCTCAAGTTCTCCAGCAGTTTGCAGCGGAAGCTGAAGTACTCCGTGCACCTCTCCCACTGCCACGCCTCCTCCTCCCCTCTCTCCACCTCCTCCTCCCTGCTCCGCCCCTTCTCCCACAGGGCCATGGGGTGCTTCACCAGCAGGTGGAGGAAGAAGTGCCGAGGGGTTTCTGCAGGGGAGGTCCTGGCACGCTTCACCGGGCTCGTCTCCGAAACGGGGGGACGGGGGGATTCTGGGGAAGGGAGGAGGAGAGAGTAGGGTTACCATAGCTGTGCAACTGAATGCAGGGGGGAGGGGCTACATGTAGGAATGGGGTATCTCAAGGGAGCTTGTGCATACAGTCTAACATACATGACTAGTAAACTAAATAACAATGTTTGCACACTATACCTACACAACACAATACTACTAGTATACTACTGCTACATGTGGGACCAACCAGTATCGATAGTCTGACAGAGCTGGATGAACTGGTCAACGGCCGAGGCCCGGATGTCGCCATGAGGTGACCCCAGCAGGATGTCAATGACAAAGTCCTCCACGCACGGGAGGGTGTAGAAGATGTTGAGCAGTGAGCTCCGCAGCTTCAGGCACGTCACCAGTAGCTCCAGAGACTCGCGAGCGATGGCTGCATCCTGGACGAGGAGATTGATGAGAAGAGGACAATACTCTTACTCAGAAATATTATGGCAAGGACTGAGAAGTGAGTATATACCAGAGAAGATAGAGTACTGGACCTGAGCTCTCTGAATGCATTGGGTCATCATGGGTTAAACATAACACAGTTTCACCAAAATATCCGAACATCAGGTACGCATAGCAACGAGAAAAAATGCAATTGTTAATAGTTACTTAACTTCATCAGTTTCGCTGTACGCAGCCTGCCATCGAAATTCAATACTTAAAAGCAATGACGTTCAAGGCCTAGGTCAGCAAGAATGATGCTACTACAGTAGCTACACGGATAAGCGTCGTTTAATCAGCTAGGGGCGGAGTCGATATGTAATTATTAATTATTAGTTGCTAATGTCATCATGTGAGGATCACGTTTTCCCCGAGACTCGATCTCGGGTCACGTGAAGACATTTTGGTAAAACTGAACAGTGGAAACTGAACAGTGGAATGCACTGACCCTGCGAAGTCTTCCGTAAATATGTACTAAAATATGTGATCGGATTTGTAACAACCCACACTAATGAATGCTTATAACTTCAAAGATGCGTATCTCCAGAATGCTAAGTACAATCTAACTTACCTTGGCTGAAACTGAGCCGTTCACCTGCTGGGCACAGATACCAGCCCTCAGCTGCAGGGAGGCTGTGGCGGGGGACTTTCCCCTCAGAGATTGGGCCGGGGAAGGTGGGGCAGAGTCACCGATACTGGCAAGGTGCAGCTGTCCGGCAGCCGCCGACCAGCAGACCCGCACCAGGTAGGCCAAGGTTGTCGCAAAGTCGTCCACACTCATAGTCTAGAGGAGAGAGGAGGTGGTTGAGACATAGAGAATTTAATACCACAGTGAGTAAGACTTTGTGTTTCCACTGCAGCTCAACCACGTTCACATGTACAATATACCCCCCATTTTTTATCCACGGCTGCACAAAAAAAGCAGGGGAGGCCTGGGTACGAGGCCAAGTACATTGTACATGTACTCCAAACTAACTGGCACTAAAAAGTTGAGTTCAATGCACTAAACACACTGCCAAGTACAGACACAGCTCTAATGTTGTTACTTCCATCAAACATACTCCACCTACTGATGTTCAGCACCTCTAAGGGGCCGCATCTCATGCTGTGAACATATTGCAAGCCAAATTTCCAACAGTGCTAAAGTTAAAAGTCAAGTTTTAGCACTAAAAATCCACTCACATCTCAGCCTCATAATACACCTACTTGTATGCTGAGAATATGTGTAGAAGGTATCTAACTGTGTCGGAGGAAATGACCCTGAAAATAAGGGTTCATACAGGGTTTTAAGTTGGGAAGGGGAATAGTGACCTGGTTCACAACTTCCTTGAAACCATAGCTATTCTACCCAGCAAGAGCTCGTTCATTTATAGTACTGTATCTGTTGTGAACGTTTTGGAGGGACTAAATCTAAATCGTTGGTGACTCGATAGTTGTGAACAGTTTCCTACGTTGTGAGCGTTTTCCTACATTGTAAGGCCATTCATGGATATGCATCTGAAAGGTAAAATTCAAGGCATACATTACTGCTACTGTAAATTTAAACTGCCATCAGTAAAAAATTAGAGTGTTAGTGTTTCTGCATTCACCGACACACAGTACTGTCTCCTAGCAGAAATGTGTCATCACCTGGCAGCAACATGAGATAAACTTAGTAGCCATCTTCAGCGACCAGCTAGCTAGTTTGAGTGATTTGGTATTTGAAAAATATACCTATAAAGCAAACAAAACTCTATTATTTGTCACAACCTGGCATGCAGTAATGTAAATCTGGTCTAAAATCTAGAGGGGGGGACTTCAGGTTAGGGGGGATATCCCCCCCCCGTATGAAACTCTGCCTACTGGTTCAGAAGTTGAGCACACAACGTACCTCAATGGTCAGTCTGGCAAACTCCTCCTCAGTGCTCATCACTTTAGCCAACTTCTGTCTCTCTCCCCCTTCCTCTGCCAAAACCACCCCCACCCCTCCTCCTTCTCCGCTCGCACCCAAACCTCCTCCCCCTCCGCCCACAGTCAGAGGCTCCTCCCCCTCATCCTCGACCACCCCCTGAGAGGACTGCGAAATGGCAGAGTGCTGCCGGAAGCGGAGCCGAGGGGCAGGCATCAGCATGGCCTGGTTGCACAGCAGGACTCTACAGAGAGGAGAGAGAACCCTTACATCAACTTCAAAATAGGAGCTACAGCCATACAGCTCTATACATTTCAGAGCTTGTATATATGCCATTGGCCTAGCCTCGTACCCAGGCCCACGTGTGTTTCACTTTAGCTAGCTGTGGGTCTGGCATTTTTTTCTCACATGTGTGACGCGTAGGGTAGAAGGGTGGTAGGACAATGAATGGGTGATGACAGCTGCAGTTCTCAGACAATGAAGAAAGGCAGCAAATCATAAATCCAAAATCTCTCGAGGTGCACTCTCCATATAGTTACAGTATAGTCTCATATACAGTGTGAATGAAGTCAATCACAGGGCACCATATCATGGGCCAATAAATCAGTCATCAGTGCGCCAACATGGAAACAAGGCTGCATGAGTTCCAGCCCAACATCTTGTATCCAGCAAACTACACCTCAATACTTTACTGCTATATAGGGGCCCTATGGCGCTCACCCACCTCGCAAGAGTGAGAGCAATAGCATAGCAGTCTTGTCGAATGGTGAGGTCAACGTCGGACGGGAGGGCGTTCCTCTGAAGCACGTTGATCACCGACTTCAGCCCTCCTGCCTCCAGGAACGTGCGGCGGAAGAGTTGGGTGTCAGTCTCATCCCGGTCCTGCTGCGTCGGAATCAGACAGCTGCTCAAAACCTGGGTGTATAAGAGGTTAAAATACGATCACTATAGGAATTAGGTGCTCAAATACATCTGCCTGCAATAACACCAAGAACAACAATCACAAAGTCACAAGCCACCTCCTATCATCAGCTAGAGAGTACCTAAGCTGGATGTACACTACATTTAACCAATCACAGTAAGAGCTGATCCCCTGCTAGAAGCCTAACTTTGTGCCTCTCACCTAGATTTGTTATTCAGTCGTGTAGCCATACTGGAGCTATGGCTACAGGTGGATGCCTACTTTAAGTATAAGGTGTGGGCGAGATGTGCCCGGGGTACTTGAGCTGAGCTCTTATTAGAGTAGACTTTCACTACAGGTGATGGGCTCTTATTGGAGTGGGCACTATAATTAAATACAGGTGCTGGGCCTGGACTCTTACCTCCAGGTTGTAAAGCAGCTGTGTTGGGGAGGGGCTGCTGGTGTCCAGGTACTCCTTCAGGACCACTTGTGGGGAGGGCGGAGACTGGGGGTCCTCGGACGCACCCCCTGCTACCTGGTGGCTGAACACTTCAAAGGCGTCGGCTACCCTTTGGTCCGTGGGGATCAGCATCAGGAGGTTGCGAACGGCCATGATGATTCTATGTGGGATGCATGTATGTATACATGTGAGTATGTGTATGCATGTGTGAGTGTACATGTACAATGTGCATGTGTGTGTTTGTGCATAAGTCTGTCATTCATGTGCACAGTGCAGCCTTGTTCCCAGGCGGAGCAGGCTTTTGTACTACGCATATGGAGCAGGAAGACCGGGAATGAGGCTACATTCAAAGCCAATAATACAATATCTACATATGTACTTCCAGACAGGGGGGGGGGGGCTAGGTAAGTACTGTTATCTAGCCTCATTCCCAGGCCAGGGTTTCATTTGGGAGGGAGGAAATTTTAACCCTTCAAAATTGAATACCAATCACTATATGCACACACCCCCAAAACGTCTTCTGACATGCTTTGCCCCCCCCCCCTTGGGGATTTTCCTAAATGAACCCCCTGCAGCCCCCACATTATTTGATTCATGAAGGGATAGTGTTGTAGCCGTGGGGATGAGGCTACATGTACTATTTATCTACATGGTATGGATGAAGTTTTCCACTTAATATATAACTGACTGTGAAGCTATAAAGACCACAAACAACCGTCACTGGATGCCAGTTCTCCGGGCAGCAATGTGACTGTGGCTCACCGAGAGTCTCCCAGCTCACACAGCTCCTCCATTTTGTCAAACACCTGCTTCCTCCCGGCCATGATCACCCCGGGGAGGGTACGCTCCTGAGAGGGGGAGAGGGTCAGGGTAGCTTACACAGCCTGCATGTAACTTCACACCAGATAGAGACTGAATAAAGGCCAGGTAGAACAAGACTGATATTTCGTAACTAAAAAAACAGCCTGGCATACTAGGTAGTGCTTAGCAACAGGTAAGCCCAAACCAAACGCTGCTAGATCAACATTGTTAGGATGTCTCAATTATCCTGCAATGAAAGTGCTGACTCAGTAATTCTGTGTAGTTTTAACTGCCAAAATTTACTATCATGCCATACTTGCTATTTCTTCACCATGTAGGCAACACAAAACTAAGCTAGTTGGACATACAATGGTTCATCGGGGTTGCAAGGACCCGCATGTGAAAGTATGAACACACAAAGAAAGAATTAATTAGTACCAGCCAGGTGGGACTGACTTTCTGACACACATGAGGGTTCAATTTATCACACACTTATAAGTTCCCTATTTTAGTTCACTGTTTAGTTCACTGTTTAGTTTACTGTTTAGTTTACTGTTTAGTTTACTGTTTACTTTACTTTTTACGTAACACATACTGTACCTGCTCTTGTGCCAGGCTCTGTCTCTGGGCAGTTCCTGCACTGGTCTAAAGAGAGAATGAGTAGTAGATAAGATAACATTAGTTACAGGAAGGATGTATGGGAAATACACGAGGTTGTTTAGATAGCATCAAACAACCGAGTGTGTTTCCCATATTGGTAAGAGCTACTAGTGGCTTCCCACAGTGCTTACAGGTGCACACAGGCAGACAGACAGATAGACAGACAGACAGACAGTCCTACCTCGCTGCCCTTGCTGTAGCTGGTGGAAACGGAGTGAGTCCGGACAATGATGTGCTGCTGCTCTGCGAAGTCCATTTGGTGGATCAGCTTGTTGTTGTCTGAGGAGTCCAACTGGACAAGAGAGCGAGGGAGGAAGGCTCAAAAGTAACAAGTACGCAAAGAACCTATGAGGCTAGGAGGAGATATGTCTGAGTTTCTGTTATTATACTACCAAAAATTCAGACTTGAAGATCTTGTTAAACAAAGAAGGACTAACCCATCGGTCGGAGATTCCCATCTGGACCTGCTCAGCTGAGACATTCAGTTTCTTGCCAATCTTCTGCCGCACTGACAGTATGCTCTCGTTGGAGTGACACTGTCGGGGAGGATGGACAGGGTTAGCAAAGGAATGGACTGGAGTGCGAGCAATGGAATGGAATGGGAATGCACCTCAAGCTTGAACTCAGCCTTGGGCTGATCTGGTGAGATGGAGAGGGTGATGGGATGTCCCAGGAAGCTGGCCCCGTGGGGAGGCATGTAGCGCTGGAAGTGGTGGTTCTCCTAGAGAGAGAGAGAGAGAGAGAGAGTGAGCTCAAAAGATGTTTTAACATGGAGAGAGAGAGAGAGAAAGTAATATGGCTTCTACAGAGGCAGCACTTTCATTTTCAAACATGTACACTACTCAAATTCATGTCTCAATGCAGAGTGCAAAGTTCTAGGAATGAGAATGTGACCTCTATGGAGTCCTACAGCGCCCACCTCGACAACAGTGATGTATCGCTGAGCCAGGAGCAGAAGTCTCTCAATGGCCTGCAGCCTCAATCCCCTGCACAGGACACACACACAAAATGAGTGGCAGGGGACTTCTAGCTGGCTTAAGAAATTCCCATCATGCAGCATGTACTCTTTTTACAGAGATTGCAAAAATTATTTCTGGGGGGGCATTCTTGAAACCCGCCTAGTAATCTGGGTCACTGTTTCCCTCCCCCTAACTTAAACTCCTGTATGCAACACTGCATGAAAACAAAGAGTATTGTTGCTATAGCTACTAAATTCCTAATAGGGTCTGGTCTATAGGCAAGGAAACAGTACTAAGCTCAGGATGCAAGTCTTGAAAAGGTACTCTGCAGGATTTAAAGACCCCGGGAGGCTATACAGTAGAGTGTTGAGTCACTTACATGTCTATGTCTGTGCCCTTCCTGGAGCCTGAGCCCGTCTTGCTTGTACCTGATGATGGCTCCATTAGGTCATTGAGGCGGTGAAAGACTTCGTCAATGAAACGTTGATGAAGAGCACTCACGTCCTACATGTATGTATGTGTACGTGTGTGTGAGTATGTGTATGTGTGTGTATGTGTGTGTGTATGCGTGTGTGCATGTGTGTGTGTATGTGTGTGTGTGTGTGTGTGTGTGTATGTCACTAAACGTAAATGCAGGGGTGAGTGTGGGCAAGTTGCACATGTATCAGCAACTGAAACTGCATGGACTACAAATTAATTCTGGCGTAGAGACTGAGGCAGTTTGGAATCCAATTTGCTGAGTGTGGGTTACCTTCTTGAGTTTGGTGCTGAGTCCCTGGTAGCTGACTTGTAGGATGTTGTTGATGAGCTCATCAGCTATCTTGGTGTCCCTCACCTCCAGGGCAGCCTATAGGGTTGCCATGGTAATGCATCATTGTTTTATGTGATGTCACATGCTGTACACTCACCCTCCAGAGGTAGTCGATCCCAGTCAAGTCCGGATTCTCAACAATCTGACAAGAAAAGCAACAGATATAAAAATGCTATAATCTAATTAATGTACATTATTTTTGGTAATAAATTACATACATACCATACACTCACATTACACATCATACACACACACTCACTCACTCACCCGCGTGCACACACACACACACACTCACTCACTTGCACACACACACACACACACACCAACTACAACTCACCAAGCTATGGTAGGCAGCTGATATCTTCTTCAGCTTCCTCTCCACGAGGTTGATAGTCTCAAAGAAGTTGCGAAGGCAGTGGTAGCCGGCTAGGTCTAGCTTGGCCGGCTCCACCTTCAGTACCCTGGTGCTGAACATGTAGACCTGAGTGTCGTGTTCCATGTCCCCCATGCCGTGGTCAAACCACTTGAAGGCCAGCTGGAGGGCGAAGGAGTGAGGGGAAATGGGGAGGAGGGAGGAGGGAGGAGGGAGGAGGGAGGAGAGAGTGGGAAGGAAGGGAGGTGGGGTTATATTCTCAGGGCTAAACCGAACGATAGCTAGTTATGGTATTATCACAGCCGGTGCTACCAGTCTAGTTGGTCAGATTTTAACCGGACCACTTTTCAGACGAATACTTTGTTACTGTAGAGGGATCACCATTGCATATACACTGCAAATTGCAAGCCTCTCTCTTAGCAAAGCATAGTAACCAGATCACAAGTAAAGTGGCCACACCCAAGTGGAGAGGGTCGGGATTAACTCGGAAAAATGAGTGGTCTGGTCACGAGACTAGTTGTTTTCACCTGATTGCCAATCTCTCAACCACAACGGGCATATGCTTCAGTACTATAAACTGCAGCCTTCAGTTCTCTTGGGCAAGGGAACAAGCGAGTCTGGTAAAAGTAAGATTATTCATTGGTCGTCGTGCTAGAGAGGTTGTACGAATCAGGAAGTGGGCGGTAAAATCACAATGGGTTCTTCTATAGATGCATATGGGGTAGCTGTAATCAGTGGGTTGTTATACTCCCAATTCTATGGTACATGTATGTGCTCACATTTACCCGGAAATTAACCCTCGCACCCAGCTCTACTGCCAGCCTACTGTCTCACACTCACCCTCCTGTCGGCATCACAAGAGTTGGGGTCGGCGATGAGGGCATCCCAGATCTCGTGGGCTCTCTTATTGGGCATATAGAGGGCCCCGTCCTGCAGCAAGAAGGCCATGAACTGCAGGTGGACGTCCACACACTGTGGGGCAAACAGGAGAGAGACGGCAGCACATGTAATCCACGATTTTGCTCAAGTGAACAGCAAAATTATTACATGTAATATCCCAGAACGGTAGCCCTGTTCCCAGGCCTAAACACGTGTTTCCTTTTAGCTACTTGTAAGCATTGTATATTTTCTCTTGTGTGTGACGTGTAGGTATAGCCTCGTTCCCAGGACCTCACCCCAGCTTTTGTTGCTGGCAATGCTGTGTGGGGGGAGCCTGGGAATGAGGCTGACGTGTAGGGTGGAAGGGTGGTTGGTAGAAGGGCAACTTTTTTTTGTCGGGGGCAACAGCGTTGAAGGAAGGCGGCAGTCTACTGTTCTTGTAGCTACTCTTCGGAGCCTGTTTGTATCACATACTGAGCACTGAAATAATGTCTTCAGCAATACATGTAGGTTGAGAAATGCAGCTGTATAAAATGTACCAGGCTCTCCAGTACTAAAGTGAAAAGTGCACGAGAGCCTGGGAATGAGGTTACCAGAACAGTAGATCGTCCCATACTGGGGCTGGATACCAGGGCATTAGCCTATTTCATGAGCTTGTCACTTGGAACACCCGAACAGAAAATTACATTTTACCAAGCCTGGGAATAAGGATTGGCTACCATGGCTACTACGGCTTGTGAGGGCACTCACCTCCTCATGTGTGTACTTATCCTCAACAACAGTGGTACCAGCTGAGGGGAGAGACACAAAACAGGGTATGCATACATCACCATGCAGTGTACATACATACAGGCTTTCATACAGGACGTTCTGCTGGGGGTGGGGAAAATGTTGCCATTCTCCCTAAGGGGGTCTGGGGGTATGCCCTCTCCCCAGTAAATTAAGATACTCAGAGGTTGCTTCTGGGGCCCCATGTTAGAGTCTACGGTAACACTACAGGCATGCTGCAGTGTGTACATGTACAGTCATGACAATCAGTAAAAGTTATAGCCCTGCTTTTGGACTGTAAAAGGTAAGCCTTCTTCCCAGAGCCTCCTCCAGACAGAGGGTGGACAGGATCTATTTCATGAGCTGGCACTCACTGAGAGGTTCGTCATTCTGCTTGCAGTCTGCAACTGCTTTGCTGTGGCATCTAGAAAACAGAAAGCGGAAATGTAAATATCTAGAAAAGAGTGTTCATGGTCTGTAAAATATGTCATAATGACATCATCTGGAATGGTTCCCATGACATCATCCCCAACTCACTTGTAGAGGCTGGTGCAGGTGAGCCTGAGGAGGTCGTGCTGGCGCTGTAGCTCAGCAATCTGGTGCTGGTCCTTGTGGCCATAGCCGGTCTTGAAGAAGCCCTTGGCTAGCCGGTGAAGGTGTCGGAAGGCTGAGACCACCCATGAACCCTGGGGAAGGTGAGGGGGGAGGGAGAGGGGGGAGGGAGAGGGGGGAGGAAGAGGGGGGAGGGAGAGGGGGAGGGTGAGGGTGGAGGGTGAGGGGGGGGAGGGAGAGGGGGGAGGGAGAGGAGGATGGGAGAGGAGTGAAAGACCTTTAAACTGTATTTTGTGCTCATGTACAAGCCAGAGCTTTCGGTACTCATGCACATACTGCATAGAACTGCACACGTACACTAGAACGTTTTTTTCTACATTGGTGCTGTAGAGCAGAAGAGACTGGAAAATGAGGCTACTATAACCGTAACTGCTGATAGCCTCACCCTCAGGCCACGCAGTGTGAGCATTTGGGAACGAGATAAGCTATACAGCTGAGGAATAGCCCCCGCCCACCTCTCACCTTCCTGATGTCCTCCACACACTTGTTGATGTAGGTCCTCTTCTCGGCCTCCTTGGTGTGGAAGGACTCCACCAGAATGGAGGAGTGGGCCTCCAGAGCTAGCTCCACCATCTCCCGGCTCAGCTGGGGCAGGTGAGCCAGGTTCCATAACAGCTCTAGGATCTGGGATATTGGGAAGAGGGTGTCGAGATAATCATGTGATGCTCATGTGATAATAATGTGAGCAATGAACTTCAGCTAGCATGTGCAAGTCACGTGACACTCATGTAAAAATGACATGAACCTCTATACACATACATGTACAGTACTCCAATTGCTTAATTAACACTTTCACCACACTGTAGCAGACATAATTTTGTAGGTACATTTATTCCACTTTTGAGAACTTAGCATCAAACTGCGTTGGAGATACAGTAAATTTTCTATTTTTTAAGCTTGGAGTACTGTACTACCAGGCTACACTACCCAGCTTATTGTAGAAGCTCTGCACTAATAGAGTCTATACAGTTTAAGGTGGTAATGGAGTTCCGTTGTGTTTTCATAAGTACATAAATACGATTGTCTAGTGTTTATCTACTAATGAAAAAACAAACAGGTCCCAGGGGAGAAGCCCATATCAAGATGACATCATTCTGATATGACTTCGGCAGTTATAGCTAATGAATGTAGTTTATGCATGCACGCACCATTAACATCAACAGCAACACTTTAATTAATACAGCAGTAGAACAGGCCATGTTTTATTTAAACTGACCAGTCTTAATACTTAATTAACCCTTAGGGGACTAAATAAAGTCTTGACAGTTGTATGTCACATATCTGTGACAATAGTCCTTCAAGTGTTAATACCTCAGAGAGCCCTAGCCACACCCACAGGGCCGGCCATGTCTACCGTCCACGACCTCAGTCAAACAGAACACCTGGAAAACTTCTAAAACCGACGACACAGCTCAGACGTGTGCATTCGTGCAGATTTGTATGAACACGTTAGTACTTCAATACCGTGACTCTGATCCGCCCACACACTGGGTTAAAAATACTTGTAGGGGTATTGGAGGGTCACAGAAGTATTACTCATTAGTATAAGGTTGTGGTGTCACCTTTGTGGCTGTTTTTCCCTGCCTGTCGTCTTTGCCGATCTTCCCGATTAGATCCAGCAGCTTCTCCCGGTAGCGATCTGAGGCCGACTCCCAGCTCTGGAGAAGGGAGGGGGGATGTGGGAGGGGCCGGGCACACCCATGAGTCTAGTCTTATCACTACACTAGATAGCTAGGAGGTGTGTCAATTATGTTGCTTCACAATCAACATAAGCAGTGCTCTAGCCAGAAGCAGTTGTAAACAGCTGTGCTTGCTTAGAGATCAAAGTAAAGTTGTGGTTTTAATTACATTCTTACAACCACAGCAAAGAAAAGTGAGTGGAGGAGCACCACTCTTCCACTCTTTAGCTAGAACACTGCTAAGCAAGCTGAAAGAGACTAATCTCATTCCTAGGCCACACCGGCATGTCCTGCATGGGAATGAGACTGGTGAGTGTCAGGCTCCGTGCGTGACCTCACCTGCTGGATGAGATGGAAGAGATGGTCGAGGTGCTGAGCAGTGAACTTGCAGGCAGCAGCCGCCAGGATGCCGTGGACGTTCTCCACCTGCACGGGGTTCTTGTCCACCTGAGGGCGAGGAATTGGAAAGAGGGAGGAGGAAAGGGCCAGGGGTTAATTTGAGAGATTAACCCTTAGGGGATGGGCCAGTTAGTCCAACTGGTCAGTTTAAATAACGCCTTGGCAGTTATTTAAATTAATAACTAGCAAAGAAAATATCTTGTGCCTCACCTGCATCTCCCATATAGTGGAGAGCTCGTCCAGTGATAGCTTGGTACCCAGAAACTCCACAATGGACTTTAGCTTGTCACAATACTGCGACTGGTGCAGGTTTCCTGGAGAGACAGCAGGAAGGTTAGAGATATACAAGGGAGACGGGCTTATAAGGAGAAAGAGAGGGATGAGAGATGCCTACGTACCTCCCAGTGCGATGGAAAGGACCTTGTTGTCGACTAGCCAGTCCGTGATCTTGTCTGCAGGGATGGGACTCTTCACTCCCCTTGTGGCCGCCTGGTAGGGCTCGTCAGTCAGGCGGACCACCTGATAGAGGGGAGGGGAGGGGAGGGGAGGGGAGGGGGGAGGGGAGGGAAGGGGAGGGAAGGGGAAGGGAGGGGGAGGGGAGGGAAGTGAGGGGAGATATGCATGTACATAGCTATAATGTAGCCTAATCAAAATATGTGTTACATGCTCAATCACCACTGTGTAATTAAGGTCATCAGTGCAGCGTGAATTAAAGGTACCTACCTCCTTGAGAGCGTTCATCTTGGCATTGAAGTGTGCGATGTTGAGCATGCGAATGGTGGTCTCGAGACGCAAGTTGTCCACCGTGGTGACCATGTCCCAGAGGGAGCAGCGGACCAGCAATGACTTCACCGACTTCAGCAGGTCAGATACACACCCAACCTGGCAAGGAGGAATCAAGCTAACTACATACATATGCAAGTAAGTACAAAACAAATATCAACTTCAAAATTCTGGGAAGGGGGGGAGGAAAATCTCAGCCCCCCACCCATATGAAACCCTGCACACACACACACACACACACACACACACACACACACACACACACACCTCCTTCTCCTTCAGCTGCTCCTCACTGAGATCATGCACGAAGCGCATGGCTCTCAGGAAGCACTTGGAGAGCTCAGCCTTCATGAACGGAGGATTGATGTAGTCCTCACACGCACTAAACGGCTGGAAGAGGGCAGTCAGCTCCTGAGGAAAGGAAGCAACACAAAAGTACATGTACAGCCCCGGCCATTTTGTTTCTCAGTCCCTCGAAGAGTACACCCAACCTGTGTGTTGCTATCAGCCGGCATTGAACTTTGTATTGTGTTTATAAACACAAAGCCCTACAAATGTTGACTCCACCCACTGTACCCCGCCCACTGTATTATTTGATATGAGTTAACAGATATGTCACATATTATGTCCATGGGAGTGTGTATCGTAAGTCAGTTGATCTCTATTGCTGAATGCACAAATTTAACCCTGTACCAGAAAAAGATAACTCTGTTTGGTTGTGGTTGTGTGTGTGTGTGGGGGGGGGGGGGGGGGGGGGGGGGGGGGGGGGGAGGCCAGGGGGGGGGGGGGGGGGGGGGGCATAGGGGGGGGGGGGGAAGGGGGGGGTGGGGGGGGGGGGGGGGGGGGGGGGGGGGGGGGGGGGGGTGTGTGGGGGGGGGGGGGGGGGGGGGGTCTTTCCAGGGGTGTCCCTGCCCCTCCCCCCATATAAAACCCTGTGTGAGTCCTCCTTTCCATCTCACTCACATTCAAAGAGAGCTCTTCTGTGTCGAGAATGACCTCCTTGATGGCCTTTACACCTCCATGCTGGGCAAACTGGGAGAGGGAGAGGGTGACACTCATATGACAGGAGCTGCAGCATAACAATGTCATGATGATATAGCAAACTTACAGTGTTCATTATCTCCACAAGCCAGCCTTTAGAATCCTGCATAAAAATAAAAAAACAAAATTAACGCATTACTCCTACTTTAAATATCATATCCAGGCAAAACGGTATCACAAACAGCATGTGGTTTTCCAGCAAGCAAGCAAGCAAACAAGGGATCTACATACAGCAGTTTGAGATTGGTGGGTAAAATATAGCTGATCTCAGGGGTCGAGAGTCCAATCCCCAGCTACCATGTTGTCCCCACTTAATTTTTTTTACTTAAGTAGGTGATGCTCTGAGGTTGTTTCCGGGCCCTGGAAATTAGCTACTACTAAACTACTGAGTATCAAAAAAATTATCCTTATCAAATTCATGTATTCGTCCACTTTTGATTTGAGGAGCATGTATTCTTACCTTGTGGGTGTGGAAGTGGGGCATGACAGCAAAGACGTTACCTTCCCCCAGCACACGCTGCCATCTGCCCGGATCTGTGCGCTTGTTCCGCATCTTGGTGTGGTAGTTAGCATCCGAGTTCAACACCTGACAAAAGACAGGAAACAAAATTAAGTTGGGTTTTAGCATACAGGCCACATATCTCCACTCTGCAGTGTTTTTTTCGTACAGAGTAGGAAGCTTTTTCACATGGAGAAACAAAAAAAAAATGCTCTTGTTTTTTTACTCCGTGTGGAAAAAGCTGGGGAGTGGAGCCTGGGAGCAAGGCTAATCCGACCCCATACTGAATTACGTCAGTCTCCAATTTATGAGACATTTTGGAAACCAAAATTCTACTATATCACAAATATGAGGTAAGACCTGCTGTATGAGGCTAGCAAACTGCACAGGACATGTGACATGTGACATGTGACAGCCTTGTGTACACCAAAGGTTTTTCTCACATGTACTTCCATGACAAACAGTTGGGTGAATGAATAGAGATTACAGTCACAACTGCGACCGCAGTCGGTCAGCGGTCAACGGTCAAAGCCGTTCAAAAGGGTGCAGTCAACGGTCAAAGCGTGTTCAGAATCGCACAGTCTGTGGTCAAAGTGCGCTCAGAAACACGTGAAACGGCAAATCTGGGCAGGGTTACGCATGAGGTCAAAGGCCGAAAATCAGCGTAGTCAACGGTCAAAGCGCTAAAAAGAGCTGGTCAAGGTTTTGATCCGCGGTCGCAGTTGTGACTATAGACTCTATGGGAGTGACCCCCGCTTGTATACGTACACCTCATGGATTGGCAGGACCCTTTGCTAGCTCTGTGCCTGTAGGACTCTCCCTTTTCTCACACTCATACCTATCTTCCTCCTATCTCCACCTCTTACAAACGAATGCGAGCCTAGTCCCCAGACTCCCCACCATCTCTTTTAGCATGGGGTACAAGGTTACGTCTCACCATCATAAGAACGTTGAGTAAATTGACTGGAATGGGCTTCTGTTTGAGTCTCTCGGCAATCATCTCCATGAGGATGCGGCACATGTCCAAGATCCCCTCCATGATGGACACATCCCAGCGGAACACGGCCTCGTGTGTCACCAGCTATGAGTGTGGTGTGCGTGTGTGTGTGTGTGTGTGTGTGTGTGTGTATGTGTGTGTACATGTGTGCATGTATATGGCATGTAAAATGTCATCATAGTCTACTATAGACACACAGTAAACTGTATGATGTAGGCTTCAGCTGAAATTCGTATTTACTGTATCACATAACTGGGGGTCACTAACTACATGCAATCGGGTACATTAATATTGTTATGCATGTGCGATGTAGAATTGTATTTAGACACAAGAAGGCAATAGAAGGGTGATTAGACCTTTTGGAAAGAGTTGGGCATGGTCTTGGTCAGGAATTTCTTGCAGTGCTCATCAGCCTCAGCAACTCCAGGGCCTGGGGGGGGGGGGGGGGAGGAGAATGGGGGAGGAGACTGGGTATGCATTTTCAAAAGCACACAAACATGTCTGGTATGTTGGAGTACAAAGTCCTGGTATGTAGAAGCTAACCCCACACTCAGCCCAAATCATACCTTGAAGAACCCCCTATAATAATGTAATGCTCACTTCTGAATCAACGTCCGCTTTCACCTGAGACTGCTACATACATTGTACATACATACAAACACACATACATACATACACACACACACATACATACATACATACATACATATATACATACACACATACATACATACATACATACATACAATATACATACATGTACAGACATACATACATGTACAGGCTACAGACTTCATTTTCTGGCCACCTTCCAGCCAATAAATCCACTGCAAGTCTCATGGGCAGAGGCTAGGGCCCTGTACTTCAGTTTATCAGTTATATGCACTTCTTAAAAAAAGGGGGTGGGCTTACTGCTATCATAAGAGGTGTTGGCTTATTCTTCACGTACCTTCACGGATCATCTTGATGGTAGCCACCATGCAGATGGCGAGAGACTCTTCTCTCTTGTAGGGAATGGACCACTGCTCCGTGTGCACTCTGCTTTCCAGTTCATAGAAGTGCGTGAGAGGGAACTCGATTGAGCCGTGGGTCTGCTTCGGAACAGCACTAGTGGCAATAGGTACGTGGTCTGAGGGAGTCGGTGTCACCTGCTTTTCCTCTCCGTCTTCGCTGAGCCGACCAGGAGGGGGTGGGGAGGGGGGAGAGGAAGGAAGGAGCTCCTGATTCTCGTTTATGATATCTTCGTACCTCGGCGGAGGCACCTCAGGGCGTGGTGGGTACTCTTGAAGCTCAATGCGGTCCCGCTCCTCCTTGTATCCGAGATCCTCGACCTCTTCTTCAACCTCTCTGAGGTTGTCTTCATCGAGGGAGTAGCTAACAGTGGTGGAGTCCCGGTCCGAGTCCCCGCCCCCGGAGCCTGGGTGGGTCTCCGTGTCCCGCATGTCCACATCGGCATCGTAGGAGTCAGTCCGTTCACAGCTGCTTTGAGAGGAGAGCACATTATAGCCGCCTAGAAGGTTGGAGTCATGAGGGCTTTCCGGGAGGAGAAGATGGAAGGCCTCCTACGAGGAGGGAGAGAGAGCAAGCCATTGCTTCCTACTCCTGTAGAGGGTCCTCCCCACAATCAGTGATGCTGGTTCAAGCATATTTTGGCTAGCCTCATCCCCAGGACTCTGTTTTCGAAAAATCAAAAAGCAGGGAAGAGCCTGGTATCTTTCCTCCCGTAATTCAGCTTACTCAATTACATGTAGGCAGTGACTGATCAAAAGATGGCTTTTCTCTACCATTTGCTGGCAACACTACTTCAGCTCTCAGTCTGTGGCACCAACGGAACCTAAAGATTAGCTACAAAAATATTGATTCACTGCCTTTCCTCGGTATTAGAGAATTACATGTACAACTGCCGACCTATGCAAAATTAAGTCCTTTCTACCCTGAATGCCACTCCCAGGAGCTCTCCCCCATTTTGGGAGGATCTGGGGATGAGGCTGTACTTTAGCATAATGGCTTATTAGACTTGGAAACCCACAGCCCAATCAACAAAAGAAAAAAGGGCCTGGGAAAACATCATGTGACACACCAGAGACATCACCTGCACCTCATGATCATGTGACACACCAGAGACATCACCTGCACCTTATGATCATGTGAGTTAGCTCGTTTGTTATCACATGATATTTTTTAATTTAATCCCCTGTAGCACCATCACAGAAAAACTACTGCTCCCCAGACCCTCCTGCTTTTGTTTATATACCGGATCATGCACTTCTGACGCTAATTGCTTATACCACATTGAAGGAAAACGGCTGGTTCAGGGTTCTTTGCCACTCTAAGTCATCTTCTCCTAAGGTTCAGTATACAGTACATAAACGTTTGGTGTCCACGCTTAACAGATCAATTCCCCCCACCTGTGCGTTGTTGCCACAGCGCCTCAGGGCCTCCCTGATCTGATCCTCGTCTTGGATGATCCCCATCGACTTGATGGCCTCCACCGCCTCCTCCGTAGGGTCACTCATCCTGGCGTGTCTGCGGCAACCCTGGGGAGAAAGGAGGATCAAGAATTAATTATTAAGACAACGATGCAGCAGCAGTACAAGTGGAGTATAAACTGTCCCTATGCTTTTGATCTGGGCTGGAAGCAGGCATCCCCTGGTTGCTATGAGGTAAGTCTCATCAATTTAACCAGAGCTTCGTTTGGGGAAGGGAGGAGGGCAATCTTCTGCTTAATTTCCCTCTGTACCTAATAATTTCGGGAAGTCTGTATGCTGAGGTTCATACAGGATTTTGAGGTTGGGGGGGGGGGGGGTTCCAAAGTTTGGTGTTGACGCGGAGTCGGCGTGCTTTAGCACATCCCTACTAGGGGGGTCTGGGAAAACGTTTGAAAAATAGACGCTCTGAGATTGATTCTGAGGCATTCTGGAGGTACTTATAGTCGTATTTCGCTTTAATTTAGTTACTTAGTTACTGCTATTGCTGTTATGTATTACTGTTGAAATTTGGTTGTAAAAATTCCTGGGGGGGGGGAAATAACTTTGGGGGGGAGGTTAGGGGTGGGGTCATATACAGACCTATAGCCACATCGATTTCAAATGAGAGACTACTGTCTGTCTGTCTGTCTGTCTGTCGTGTGAGGGACAGTTGCAATCTAAATACACAGAGATATCCCCTTCCAGAAAATTTTGTAAATTGTGAGGGTAACTACCACAACCTTGCTTGCTTGCAACATATAAACTCTACATATGGTAAGAGTTTTATAGTTCGTCTCAGCACTATATTCCACTTAGGGGCGTCTCCAAACTATTTTGTCGAAAAGCTAGACCCCCCCCCCCATAACGTCATGCTCCGTGACACTTTGCACTGTACTGCTCCTATCGTCTTCCGAGATAAGTATAAAGAAACCCTTTTTTTGCAGCCCACAATGATGGCAAGCAAGGTATACTTTGGGCACAGTAGTAGTACGTACGTATTAACTGACGATAACGTCACGGTCCTCACCCCCCCCCCCCCCCAACGTCACAATGATGGTTTGGAGACGCCCCCTTATAGTTAGCTGATCACCCACTGCCTAGAATCAATTTGCATAATTCTCCACCCATCTGTTGATAAACAGTTTGCTCCTGTAATTTGTACATTAATTAGCATCACTGCACAGTTGCTGCTTGTGACTTCCACCCTTGCACATAATTCAAGTCTCTGAATCGTTAAATTAGTGGCAAGGTTTCAGTACAAGCCCCAGCTAGGTAATGATAGATATTGCGGTCACCACGCCCTACACTGGTCTATTAAGCAATACAGGGGCATTTCTTTTCCGTATCCTACCTTGTTACTGGGGCATGAGAAGTGAATTGTAGCTTGCAAACTCGGCGATCGAACGCTAAACTGCAGTCAGCTATCCCAGCTCGGAATTTTTCCTACTAATATCACGTGCGGATCACGAGATCTTTCGAAGGGCTAGGGGGGAGTGGGCATGTGGGCGGTGGAAGTTGGTCCCTTTCTCGATACAGGGCGCCTTATCTCTACTTGTGTATAAACTGTACTATTAATGATAGCATGAAAAGGTAGTCCATATTCTTGCATTTTCACTATACTTTAGGTTCTTTGAGATAACCGGAAGTCATGTGATGGGTCTGTTCATCATGTGACACAGCAAAATACGCCGTCTAATAATACATGTACGTACACTGGAATAGTCATGGAACTCATTTGTAACAGGACCCTTACTCTGTAAGTTTGCGCTAGTTCCTGAATCTCTGAACGGATACGTGAGCTAGTATCCTCTGCTTTACCTCAGGTTGGTTGTCTTGGCCCTGTCAGCGGCCCTGGGGGTGGTCATGCTATTCTTGGGCTGTGCTCTTCACTTTCCAGGATCAGACTCGAGGTTAGAACGAGTTAGTTGTATGTTGAGGTGGTACCTTGGTATATACAGAATGTGTGTTAAATATTCGGGGGGTGGGGGGGGTAGTCCCGGGTACCCAGATCCTTGGAAAATTGGAAGGAGGGTCTGGACTACTTGCACTAAAATATGTGACTAAGCACTTCTGTATGGCAAAAATAACGTGTTTGATGGCAGCTGAACGGATGTACATGACGCTGTAGTTGGTAGATCCGTAGAGTTTATCCTATGCGAGAACTGTGCCACAGCGACAGTTGACATACTAAAAGTGTAAGTTCCAAACTCCTGTTCACCATAGAACTCCTCTCTTGTCACACGGAGGAATAAACAGAAAGATAATGGAAACTGTAGCGGTAGTTACATGCAAGTGCTCTATGAGATGGGTGGCTAAATTTTAAAGACAAGGCGGTAGTGAACATACTGAACGCACACCAAACAGTAGCTTTAGTAATGCTTTGTATATGACAAACATCTATTCCAGAAAAGGTGCTGACTTATAATTAATCTGCTCACCATTTCTTTTCCTACAGTACTGTGAACTGGTATGGACTATTTGTCTGTAAGTTGACTACATAGGTTATGATGGAAAGGAGGCTCCTCATCTGTTCTGTAGCTTTGTTTTTGCACTAAATAGAACAAAGACAAATCTGTGGGGTGGAGACTGAGGGTATAGCCTAGCCTCATACTCAGACCTTCCTTTACAGCTTTTGTTGTAGCCATGGAAAGAAAAAGGTGATGTTTTTTTTCTTTCCACAGCTGCGAAGAAAGCTGTGAGGGGAGGCCTGGGTACGAGGCTAGATATAGGCCATGCCAAGTTAGTATGAACTTGTTAGCTTTACTGGTGTTTGAAAAGCCTAGATCGATGGACCAGGGCTTTGAAGTGGACCACTTCGCACAACTCCAAGCACAACCAGCTATAGTCTGACATCAAGACATGTACACTCACGTGGTAAAATTGACCAGGCTCCCCTCCTCCTTACTTTTCTCACATGTGGGAGGGGAACCTGGGGACGAGGCTAATTCTTGACCATGCACAGAAGTAAGCTACTGTTACTGAACAGAGATGAAGCTGAGCTATTGCAGTTTAGTCTAGGAGCTGGTGTAATGAGCTTGTAGAAAGCTTGTAGGATCTTGGTTATACCTTGTTAAATTACTGTACCCATTCATTTACAAATCTGTTATCTTTGATTACCTCTGGCTAATTCTTGACCATGCACAGAAGTAAGCTACTGTTACTGAACAGAGATGAAGCTGAGCTATTGCAGTTTAGTCTAGGAGCTGGTGTAATGAGCTTGTAGAAAGCTTGTAGGATCTTGGTTATACCTTGTTAAATTACTGTACCCATTCATTTACAAATCTGTTATCTTTGATTACCTCTGGCTGTTGAATCATGGAGTCCTGTCTAGCAGTTAATGCTCTGTACTGCTTGTGTCTTTACTACAGTGATATTCTATCTGCTGTCACCCATCCCACTGGCTATTGCAAGAAAGTGTGCTGGTGCTGAGCGCCTCTCTGCTGAAAGCAGGTATACGCAGATGGGATTGGGGAGAAAGGTCGGGAAGAGGGATTTGCCTCCCCCCTCTCCTTAGAAATTCAGCTCTTAAATTGCTGTTGTGCCCTCCCCCCCCTCCCCCCCCCCGTGGGTATTTCCTAAAATGAATGTTGCGGTATGTAAGTATTAGATGAACCATGGCAACAACAGTTATGGTGTAGAGCCCCAGGGCCGTAACAGATTGAGCACAAGGAGAAGTTTATTTGCTCTGCTTGTAGTGTTGTGAAAATGTGTTCTATCTGTATTTTTCTGTAAAATTACTACACTGAATCAGTGTGGGTGTGTTGATAATGATGTGCTTTTTTCTTCACAGCAACCTTCTCTTTGAAATATGCTACTTTCTGTCGGCTTGCGTAGTTGTATCTGGATTTGGTGGGTGCATTTATTCTAGTTGCATAGCTTTCTTTAAATGCATACTTCTTTAGTTTTATGACCTCCTTTTATATTCTAGGTCTTCCAGCTGTGTTAGCAAGAGGACATACTGTAAGTTGCAGGTCAACTGATGTACATACAGTCTGTGCATGTGTTACTGTACCTGGCATGCTGTACCGGTTTACCATGCACTAGGCTGTGTATGAAGCGTTGGTGTCAGTGTGTGTGTATTCTTAATCTTGTAAGCCAAAAATGCCCTCCTTTATGCATTACCGATTGCTTTCAGTATACAACTGTGTAAGAGGCTTGAAACCACATCCTGGAATGTTATTATTTGTGGGGTTACGAGTATATCAATTCATTGTCTAGCTATTATTAGCAATACTTCAGTGGCATCCATTGTTTACCTGTCATACCTTGTAGCAACAGTGGGATAATTAGAGTTCGGGTAACTTCTGAGTCGTTGCCTCTAGTTGAGAGTGAAACGAGCACACACCACTCACTGCTTGTCACAGTTTATGGAATAAGCAGCATTCTCTGATTATTTGGCCATGGCTCCTACATGTACTCCTACACTGTCACATAGCATGAGTAAAATATTTTGGTGCATACTTCTCTACACCACAGTCAGTAAACTGTCTCATATAATTCCCCCTCTCCTCAGATCCAAGCTGCCTCTGCAGGGTTGATCGCTGGTGCAAATCTCTTCGTATTTGGAACAGTCTACGCCTACTTTATCTTCTTTGGGCGAGAGGATGAGTGGGACTGGACCTCCGGTTTCTAGCCTGGAGGCAGGAATCTCCTCCATCATTCATGCTGTGCGCTCTTCTCTGTGTATGTATAAGTATATCTCCTGTTTTAACTCACCACTGAATAATAATGCTGGCATAGTTTTTGTATTATGAATATTTTGATGTTTTATGAATATGTATGTGCTGAGACTCACGCGTGTACTGGAAAGAAAACATCACCACGGCTACCAAAGTGGGCGTACCTCGATTTTGGGTACATGCTTGCATGTACAGCGTTGAAGAAAGATGTCGCTAAGAGGAGCGGGGGTATATGCAGTTTTCTACCTCGCTGCAATAGCAGGGCTGTGCAAAGGTGAGCAGTTCACGAGAAAATATATAGCGGGCGTATAATAATATTGTCTGCGTCTTGAATGGTCACGCCCACTTTCTTGTATTGAAGGGGGCGGGGGTGCAGTGGTGCATAAGCCGTTTGCTATTGCATGTTGCAATGGTCGCTATAATCGTAGTATGAGGTTTATAATATGTTGTACATTAATTTTAGCTATAGTCTTGCAAATCTTAACTTCAACATGTAGGGCGCCGACAGTTATGGGGGAGGAGTTTACGCCAATGGTGCGGTTTATAAAGTGTTTGGAGCTGCACAAGACTTCTTTCTTTGTACACAGTCTGCAAGGTTGTCTTACAGGAGAGTCAATGTTTGATAACTTTCTCTCTCATTCTTGCTCTTCCAGCACAAGGCAATGCCACCTCTTGCATAGCTGCTGGGTTTGGGACCTGCTGCACAGAGTTCACAGGCTGCCAGTTAGAGTCCGGCTGCTTCTGTGATCAGACATGCTACACAGCCGATGACTGCTGCAGTGACATTGGGCTCATCTGCGAGCCAGGTTAGATATCAAATGATTCGGATTGTATGTAGTTTTATATGTATGGATGGGAACATGTTTGATAGAGAAATTTAACTGGTTTTGACATAGATAATAGAGCACGTAACTCTATTATGGTTTTGACCACAGCCTTACATGTAGGATAAGGACTCTCTCCGATATTCAGCCACTTCGTGGTGGAATACTGAAGTAGTTCTTAACCTTAAAATCCATAGGGTTGGGATGAGAGTGACTGGTCCAAACCTGCCTTTCATTCCAAAGGTTATTTCATACCCAATAATTAAGCAAGCTATACATTTTAGGTGGTCAACACTGTCTGTGATGCCAGTGTGTGTGGGGGGTTATTTTGATGTGTGTTGGTAGTACCCACACACATGCAGCATCAGGATATTGGTTATAATACAGAGGACAAGTGGGATGAATGTGTTTGTGATTGTGTATTCATAATTTCAAAGTGTGTGATAAAAGAAGCATACAGATATTCAATAGAATCTGATAGTAGAGCTCTAATTTACTGTCATGGAAGGCTAGCTGCAGCACTTATCATAGCTAATTATGAATAATGTAGTGCTCATCTGAATGGGTGTTTTCAAATCCTGCAGCTGATTTTCCGTGGCTGTAGCTATACATGTGCAGCTTCAGATAAAAGCCTGCATGAATCTTTGTAGTTGTAGCTGCAGTTATGCAGGGGTACTACATACCCTAATCTCTTTTACCCAGATCCCTGCATTCAGACTCCCTGCCTAAATGATGGCATGTGCACACCAAGTATAGACTCAGAGAGCGGCAGTCTGTTCAGTTGTGAGTGTCCATTTGGCTTCACTGGTGATCTGTGTGAGACAGACATAGACTTTTGTGTCAGTTCACCGTGCCTAAATGGGGGTAGCTGCTCTGATGGCGTATTCAGCTTCTCCTGTGATTGTTTTGGGGGGTTTACGGGCCGCCAGTGTGAGACGGACATTGATGAATGTGTCAGTAATCCTTGCATAAATGGTAGCTGCATAGATGAAGCTAACAATTATACCTGCGTGTGTGATAACGGATTCACAGGAGGGAACTGCGACGTGAACGTAGACGACTGCTTCCAAGCCTCTTGTGAGAATGGTGGGACATGTATTGATGGAATTGACGCATTTATGTGCGAGTGCCCAGCAATGTTTGGAGGTATATTTTGTGAGAATCCATCTAGCTGCCTTCCTGCAGAGGATATGTGTGAGAACAGTGGAGTATGTGTAGTCGCAGTTGAATCGGGGAACAGGATTATCAGCTGTAACTGCTCTTCTGGATTTGAAGGTCAGTTTTGTGAATTAGAAATAGATGAGTGCCTTTCACAGCCTTGTGAAAATGGCGGTACCTGCTTGAACCAGATAAACCAGTTTGAATGCCTCTGCCCTTCGGGTTTTAGTGGAGAAATGTGTGAGATTGACGTAGATGAGTGTGCCACTGACCCTTGCCAGAACGGTGCCTTATGTGTGGAAGACAGTATAGGATTTCGCTGCTTTTGCAGAAATGGATTCACTGGTGATTTGTGTGAGCTAAACATCGATGACTGTGCTGATGACGTGTGTGAGAACGGTGGAGTGTGTATTGACGGCATTGCAGACTTTAGCTGTAATTGTACAGAAGGCTTTACCGGTGAGCGCTGTGAGTTTCTAACTACTGATCCGTGCGCTTTATTTCCCTGCAATGAGGGAACATGCTCAAGTGCTGGTGGGCCTGACTTCACCTGCACTTGTTCAGTGGATTTCACTGGCACTACCTGTGATACAGAGATCACCCCTTGCTTCTTCCAGCCGTGCGAAAACTCCGCTACTTGCATCAACAGAGCGGATACGTTTGAGTGTATATGTCCAATGGGTTTCACTGGTCAAAACTGTGAAACTGATATAGATGATTGCACTCCGATACCCTGTGAAAATAATGCTACTTGCATTGATCGTGTGAATGGATTCACGTGCAATTGCACTGCAGGTTATGAGGGAGTGAACTGTGAAACTAACATAGACGACTGCTCCCCTGACCCCTGTGAGAACAATTCAACCTGCATCGATCTTGTAGCTAGCTATCGCTGTGACTGTCTTGAGGGCTTCACTGGAATTAACTGCGAAACCAACATCAATGACTGTGATCCAAACCTATGCCAGAACGGACTCTGTATTGATGGAATTGCTAGCTTTTTCTGTATGTGTGACCTGGGCTACACTGGTTTGCTATGTGATATAGACATTCCTGACTGTGCAGGTGAACCTTGTGCAAACAGTGGTACATGTATAGACCTCGTAGGTGGCTTTTCTTGCATCTGTCCACCTGGATTTACCGGGGCTAACTGCCTTATAAACATAGATGATTGTGCCCCAAACCCGTGCTTCAACAATGGGACTTGCACGGATGGAGTCACTACCTTCACTTGCGAGTGCCCACCAGGGTACACTGGCCAGCAGTGTGAGGCAGCCATAGACTTCTGTGACCCTTCACCGTGCTTTAATGATGCATCTTGTATTAGTGAACGAGATGGCCCTACCTGTATCTGTCCACTTCCCATCTACACTGGTCCTCTCTGTGAAATCGAAATTACTGATTGTCTTCTCAATTGTTCCAATGGCGGGAGCTGCATACGGACAAATGCTTTAAACTTCAGCTGTTTGTGTCCACCTGGCTACTCGGGCGAACTATGTGAGACCTCAGTCTTGTGCGAGCTAGAACCCTGCCAGAACAATGCATCTTGCTTCAACACCCCTGATAACTATGTATGTCAGTGTGAGCCGGGCTTTACAGGACAGAATTGCGATTCGGATATCAATGAATGTGAAAACGTATCATGTAATGGTGGCATGTGCATGGATCTGGTAAACAGTTTTGAGTGCCTCTGTCCGAACGGCTTTACGGGAGACTTCTGCCTGATCAACATTCCTGACTGCACCCCAGGCCTGTGTCTTAACAATGGCACTTGTGTAGACCTGATTGCAGATTACGAGTGCCTGTGTCCGGATGGATTCGATGGAAGGAACTGCCAGATAGACACTGACCTCTGTGATCCACAGCCATGCATGAATAGTGGTACCTGCACACAGAATTTAACAGCCAGTAACTTTGAGTGTAGCTGTCCCCCTGGATTCCAAGGCAGTGTGTGTACCACAGACGTTAACGAGTGCGATTCCATGCCGTGTCAGAATGGTGCCACCTGCCGCAATACATTTGGTAGCTTCATGTGCGAGTGTCGAGCCGGGTTTGGAGGGCCCCTCTGCCAGGTGAACATCAACGATGACTGCGAATTCAATGCATGCTTCAATGGAGCCACGTGTGTAGATATTGGAAATGATTTTCAGTGTATCTGTCTGCCAGGCTTCACCGGCGTGCTGTGTGAGCTTCCAACAGATGAATGTGAAGGTGACCCCTGCCAAAACGGTGCTCAATGTATTGATGGTTTTCTCAATTTTACCTGCAACTGTCTTCCTGATTTCTCTGGTCCCCTGTGCGAAGTCAACCTCAACCCTTGCTCTTCTAGTCCTTGTGAGAACAATGCCATGTGTACAAATGGACCAGGAATTGAAGAGTTTCAGTGCTCTTGTCTTCTCGGATTCACTGGAGTTCTGTGTGAGACAAACATCGATGACTGTATATCTGATCCTTGTCAAAATGGAGTGTGTGTGGACGGTGTAAATAGTGTCACATGTGAATGCGAAAGTGGATTTGGTGGTGATCTGTGTGAGATTAACCTCTTTAATGACTGTGCTTTGGACATCTGCTTGAATGGAGGGACATGCGTCGATATAGGAGACGACTTTAGGTGCGATTGTGCTAAAGGGTTTAGTGGACCCGTATGTGAATTTGCCACAAATGAGTGTCTGGATTCTCCTTGCCAAAATGGAGGCACCTGCCAGGATTTATTCAATGGATTCACGTGTTTCTGTCAGGCAGGATACGAAGGGGATACGTGTGAGACAGACATAGATGAGTGTGAGAGTGTCAGCTGCAATAACGGCTTCTGTACAGATGAAGTGAACAATTTTACGTGTACTTGTGACTCTGGTTTCGTTGGTAGGTTCTGTGAGATCAACATCGATGAATGTGTTACTGAGAGTGTAGAGTGTCAGAACGGTGGGAGCTGCGTAGACCTGGTGAACAACTTCACCTGTGAGTGTGTAGCTGGTTTTACGGGCGGAGTGTGTGAGATTGACATAGATGACTGTGTGGGTGTTGTGTGTAACAACAGTGGCACTTGTGTGGATCTAGTTGATAATTTCACGTGTGTCTGCGCAGAAGGATTTGCTGGTCGTTTTTGTGACATCAACGTGGATGACTGTGCAGCTGTAACGTGTCAGAATGGTGGCACATGCGTGGACTTAGTGAATGCTTTTCGGTGTGACTGTGTATTGGGCTTTACTGATGATCTCTGTTCGACGAATATAGATGATTGTGTGGGTGTGAACTGCAACAATGGATCCTGTGTCGATGGAGTGAATGTTTTCTTCTGCGAATGTGATCCTGGCTATAATGGGACGTTGTGTGAGGTAGACATTGATGACTGTTTAGGCGTGGTGTGTGAAAATGGCGGATTTTGTAGAGATACGGTCAATAACTTCACTTGTGAGTGTGTAGCTGGCTACGAAGGGAGAGTGTGTGAGTTGAATATTGATGAATGCGTGGACGCCAACTGCAATAATGGTATATGTATTGATCAAGTGAATGGGTTTGTCTGTGATTGTGAGATGGGATACACTGGGGAGAGTTGCGATACAATGATAGACGACTGTATTAGTGCCCCTTGCATGAACGGTGCCACGTGTATAGATCTCCTTAACAACTTTACGTGTGTATGTGCTGCTGGTTTCACGGACCGCTTGTGTGAGACGAACATCAATGAGTGTGAAGGTATTGATTGCCAGAACGGTGGACAGTGCATGGATCTGGTGAATGACTATCGATGTGTCTGTGCTGCGGGATTCACTGGAGATCTCTGTCAACTAGGAATCAATGAATGTGAGGATGAACCATGCCAAAATGGCGGAACTTGTAGAGATATACTAGCTGGGTTTGAGTGCTTCTGTTTAGAGGGTTACACTGGAATGACCTGTGAATCAAATATTGATGACTGTCTCGGTGTTAACTGCAACAATGGAATCTGTGAGGATAGACTGAATAGCTTCCTATGCATGTGTGAGATGGGCTACACTGGCGAATTCTGTGATGTTATGATCGATGACTGTGTCGATGAACCATGCATGAATGGAGCCACATGTATCGACCTGCTAAATAACTACACTTGCTCATGTCCAGATGGTTTCGAGGGAAGGTTCTGTGAAGTTAACATAGATGAGTGTTTAGGAATCCTCTGTGAGAATGGAGGATCCTGTGTGGACTTACTGAATAACTTCACATGTAATTGCACAGAAGGATACACTGGTCGCACTTGCGAAACAAACATAGATGATTGTGAGAATGTTGTTTGTTCAAACGGTGGCACATGCGTGGATCAGTTGAACAGTTTCGAGTGTGTATGTGTTGAGGGTTTTACTGGTGAATTCTGTGAGATGGACATTGATGATTGTGCCGAAGGACCATGCTTCAACGATGGTACCTGCTTGGATGGTCTGAACAATTTTATGTGCATCTGTGTTGATGGATACACTGGAACAACATGTGAAATAGACATTAACGATTGTCTCGGTGTTAACTGCAGCAATGGAATCTGTGAGGATAGACTGAATGGCTTCCTATGCGTGTGTGAGATGGGCTACACTGGCGAATTCTGTAATGTTATGATCGATGACTGTGTCGATGAACCATGCATGAATGGAGCCACTTGTATCGACCTGCTAAATAACTACACTTGCTCATGTCCAGATGGTTTCGAGGGAAGGTTCTGTGAAGTTAACATAGATGAGTGTTTAGGAATCCTCTGTGAGAATGGAGGATCCTGTGTGGACTTACTGAATAACTTCACGTGTAATTGCACAGAAGGATACACTGGTCGCACTTGCGAAACAAACATAGATGATTGTGAGAATGTTGTTTGTTCAAACGGTGGCACATGCGTGGATCAGTTGAGCAGTTTCGAGTGTATATGTGTTGAGGGTTTCACTGGTAAATTCTGTGAGATGGACATTGATGATTGTGCCGAAGGACCATGCTTCAACGATGGTACCTGCCTGGATGGTCTAAACAATTTTATGTGCATCTGTGCTGATGGATACACTGGAACAACATGTGAAATAGACATTAACGATTGTCTCGGTGTTAACTGCAACAATGGAATCTGTGAGGATAGACTGAATGGCTTCCTATGCATGTGTGAGATGGGCTACACTGGTGAATTCTGTGATGTTATGATCGATGACTGTGTCGATGAACCATGCATGAATGGAGCCACTTGTATCGACCTGCTAAATAACTACACTTGCTCGTGTCCAGATGGTTTCGAGGGAAGGTTCTGTGAAGTTAACATAGATGAGTGTTTAGGAATCCTCTGTGAGAATGGAGGATCCTGTGTGGACTTACTGAATAACTTCACATGTAATTGCACAGAAGGATACACTGGTCGCACTTGCGAAACAAACATAGATGATTGTGAGAATGTTGTTTGTTCAAACGGTGGCACATGCGTGGATCAGTTGAACAGTTTCGAGTGTGTATGTGTTGAGGGTTTCACTGGTGAATTCTGTGAAATGAACATTGATGATTGTGCCGAAGGACCATGCTTCAACGATGGTACCTGCCTGGATGGTCTGAACAATTTTATGTGCGTCTGTGCTGATGGATACACTGGGACAACATGTGAAATAGACATTAACGATTGTCTCGGTGTTAACTGCAGCAATGGAATCTGTGAGGATAGACTGAATGGCTTCCTATGCGTATGTGAGATGGGCTACACTGGCGAATTCTGTGATGTTATGATCAATGACTGTGTTGATGAACCATGCAGGAATGGAGCCACATGTATCGACCTGCTAAACAACTTTACCTGTGTGTGTCAGGATGGTTTCGAGGGAAATTTCTGTGAAAATGACATTAATGACTGCTTAGGAGTTAACTGTCAGAATGGAGGCTCTTGTGTAGATCTGCCAAATGACTTTATATGCAACTGTACTGAAGGATTTACTGGTTCTGTCTGTGAACTAGACATAAATGAATGTGAGAACATGGTCTGTTTAAACAATGGTAGTTGCATAAATTTTGTGGGTGGCTTTGAATGTAACTGTGCTGTAGACTTCACCGGTCAATTATGTGAAGAAATAATCGACGATTGCGCACCAAATCCATGTCTCAATAATGCTACCTGTCTGGATGGCATAAACAGTTTTGATTGTGTCTGTCCTCGTGGATATACTGGACAACTCTGTGATATATTCATCAATCTCTGTGAGTCTTTACCCTGCTCGAATAATGCCACCTGCATTGCAGGCATCGACTCATTCACTTGTGAATGCAATCCGTTCTTTACTGGTCCTTTTTGTGAGACAGAGATAAATCTTTGTCTCGCCCTGCCTTGTGTAAATGGAGGCACCTGCACACCCACAGTTGAGAGTGGACTGCCATCTTTCGTGTGTGCCTGTACCAGTTTATTCCGGGGAGAAAGATGTGAAGTATTTGACCAGTGTCTTGAATCACCTTGTGAAAATGAAGGCACTTGTATTTTCACTCCCGAATCCAGCACTGGGTATGTGTGTGAATGTACAGAGTCATTCGTTGGGTTGAACTGTGAGTTTCCTGATTTATGCTCACCTAATTCACCTTGCCTGAATGGCGGAACTTGTACCAACAACCTTCCAAGCCCAGAAAATGGTACCACAGAGCAGAGTTTCACTTGCACCTGCTCCGCTGACTTCTCTGGAGACAACTGTGAGATTGTCATAAACCCTTGCATCTTTTCGCCATGCCAGAATGGTGGAACTTGCCTCAGAGACACATCCACAGAACAAGGATACATCTGCCAATGCACACTGAGTTTTATGGGACAGAACTGCAGTGAAGGTTAGTATAGTAGTGTTGTACACACATTAGGGAGTACATGCTGGTGTGATATACACTCCTGGTAGATGCTATATTTTAATTTAACACTGTTAATAAGAATATGTACTTACGTTTGTTCCATCTCTCCACACGTTATATACTCACACACAATATTACACACCTATACCAACGCACATGCACATGCATACACATACTCACACATGCATATACATACACACACGTACACACACACACACACACACACACACACAACTGCAGCCATCTCAGTTCCCGCATTCTCTGGCCAGTCCTTCCTCACTCACACCATCCCACCCCCACTTGTTTCACCCCTCACCATATCACTTTCCCTTCGCACAAGGACAACCACTGGCCTCATCCTCTATGCCACTGGGGAAAGCAACGCCCTACTTTCCCTTGGATTACAAGATGGCATCCTTGTTTTTCAGTTTGGTTCCTCCACTGGACTAGCTGAAATTAGAACCGACTTCTTCCCAGTTGCTGACGGCAGCTGGTATAGCATAACAGTCACGTGGGATGGTCAGTCTAGTTCCCTAACCATTAATAGTGGGCCTACTTTCACTGCTACCTTATCAGCAGCTGTAGACCCCTCCAGTCTTGGCGGATTGATATTCGTTGGTGGTATACCTGATTTCTCAGTTATAAACCCAGCAGTGATGCAGAACTCTAGCTTTGTTGGCTGTATCACAGACTTTGTCCTAAATGGCCAGACGGTGAGCCTGCTGGGCGGTGCCCTATCAGGAGCCGGCATCACCGAGTGCATCATGGGGGCTTGCACCAGTACCACCTGCCAGAATGATGGGATCTGTGTTGATGATACTACTACCCCCGTGGGCTTTTACTGCTCCTGTTCCCTGGGATTTGCTGGTGACACCTGCCAGCAAGGTACATTGTTTACTATGCTATTCACACTGTGTGACTGTGACTGTGATTTTTGCATATTTAAGAAGTACATAAGTCTATCTAGCCTCGTTCCCAGTCCCTTCCCGCTTTCCGTACTGCAAGCGACAACAGCTGGGTGGAGGCCTGGTAATAAGGCTAAACTCTATCTGTCTTACTTGGTTGGCTCAATTTTTTTAATCTTACTAGCTCTTAAGCTGAGGTTGTAAATACAGCTAACCTATGGAATATCATAATTCTCTTGCAGATATCAACATCCAAGTGCCACTATTCAATGGGCGCTCCTACCTGACCTATGCTATGCCTTCAGACATTCAAGATTTCTTTGAGATTGACCTCACAGTGCTGACCACACAATCAGATGGACTCGTTTTATTTGCAGCCAACCCCAACAACATTGACTACATCCTGCTTAAGCTGGAGGGCGGCCGAGCAGTGTTTCGATTCAATTTAGGCACAGGAGTTGTGGAGATTTCCAGCAGTATTGCCATTGACGATGGTAGCTACCACCTGGTTACCATAGGAAGGGCCAGAGATCTTGGCTATCTGATAATTGATGGCTCAGAAAACACAACTGCTTCTTCGCAAGCCTTTGATCAGCTGAATTTTAGATCACCACTCTTTGTCGGAGGCATAACTGACTACTCCCTCCTCCCTTTCAGTGCAATGGTGACAACTGGACTCTCAGGCTGCGTTAGGGACTTACAGATAAATGAACAACCCATAGATACCGTCGGTGATGTTCTAGTGGGATACGATATTGGACAGTGTCCTGCATCCGTGTGTTCGTTTGTCATGTGTCAGAACAACGGCACCTGTGTTGATGCCAGTAATATTGCTGGATTCACTTGTGAGTGTCCATCTCAGTTTGTAGGCCAGTTCTGTGAGTCACCCGCCCCATTGTGCGACCCCAATCCATGTCAAGGAGGTCTCTGTTCCGAGATGAGTGGCACTTTTAGCTGCCTCTGCCCACTAGAGAGGGCAGGCAGGCTCTGTGAGGAAGGTGAGATGAGAATGGATTTGTGTTTTTAAGTCCAGTGTTACATGCAATGCACCATTGTTTAAGAAACAATGAGTTGTATGATGCTATAAACATCCACAGTCTTTATACTTGTGCACAACTAATACACACACATGCACACACACACACACACACACACACACACACACATGCACACACACACACACCACACCACACACACACACACACACACACACACACACACACATCCACAGAGCTGACAATCACCATACCCTCTTTCAGTGGTAGCTCCTACATTGTCCATCCTCCTATCACTGGTGCAACTCAGTCTCTTACGATCACCCTTATATTCAACCCCTCTGCTCCTACTGGTCTCCTTCTTTTCTCCAGTCTTACCAACACCGATTTTAGCGACTATTTCTTTGTTGCGTTAGTGGACGGCTTTGTCCAGTTTGGGTTCAACCTTGGTTCAGGCGGGATTGTTATTTCTAGCACTGGCCCTCTCCAGTTAGACACCTTCCACACGGTCACTGTATCCAGAAATGGAGCAAATGGTACCCTTTATGTGGATGACAGCAACCCTGTGTTTGGATCCTCTCCTAGTCCCTTCACTGGCTTGAGCCTTCGCAACAATCTGTACCTGGGAGGACATGAGACCTTCATCAATGTATCCTCCATAGCTGGCACTTCAGAAGGCTTCACTGGCTGCATTGAGTCACTCATTATCAACAATCAAGATGTTGATTTAATCCTGGGAGCAGAGTTTGGGTTTGGCATTGGCAATTGCAATGTTAGCTTGTGCAGAGGCAGCCCGTGCCTGAATGGGGGCACTTGTACTGAAACAGGCTCTAGTTTTGTCTGTCAGTGTTCAGAGGGGTATACTGGCCCGCTGTGTGGGTCCCTGGGAGACCCGTGTGATGCTTCCACGTGTTCGGAGGGATCAACCTGCCAGCCAAGTACCGATGGGCTCACATTTACCTGCCTCTGTCCCTTGGGGAGGGGAGGAGACAACTGTGATCAAGGTGGGCCCTCTACTGCTGTGGTATATTTAGCACAGCATAGTTCCTAGATTCCCACGCTAGAGGGAACTATGGGTAGCTAGAGGATACTGCAAACTAGAGCTAGCTGGGGGTTACTAGAGGTAGCTTTACTTGTCATGCCGGGGAGGGGAGTCTGGGAACAAGGCTATATTTAGCACACACACAACCTTTGATTCATGATGTCAATCTCTATTTTACCATGCATTGATGAGACCTGTTTTATTTTTTCCTGCAGTGACAGAGATAACTGTACCAGCCTTCAACACTACATCCACTCTCCGTTACCCTCCACTACAGAATGCAGCGTTGGCAACAACAATAGTGCTCTCTTTCAATCCAACAAGCCCCCACGGGCTCTTAGTCTATTCTGGTGATGTTACAATAATCAGAGACTTCATATCGCTCTCTCTAGTTGATCAACGAGTTGAATTCCGCTATGACCTTGGTTCGGGGCCAGCGATAATTATTAGTGACATCATTACACTGAACATCTGGCATACTGTGACTGCCTACAGGAATGGTAGAGCAGGTTCGCTGCAAATCGACGATGGTCCCATAGTCTCTGGTACATCTCAAGGGATGACATCACAGCTAAACCTTGCAGGAGACCTGTATTTGGGAGGGGTGACTGATCTTTCCATTGTGTCCATATTTGCTGGAACAGAATTGGGGTTCACGGGATGCGTTCAGTTGCTTCAGGTGAGGAGTGACATGACCCACAAACATTACCTTTTACGTACATGCATTACTTTACTTACTCTTCTTTTTGTTTTTGTAGGTTGGAGTCGGGGACAACTTGATCGGCTCTGAGATCAGTGGGCGTGGCATCACCCAGTGTACAAATGACCCTTGTTTCCCTGACCCATGTGCCAATGGGGGCACCTGCCAAGCAGCAGGAGGTACCTTTGTGTGTTTCTGTGCTTTGGGATTCAATGGACCCACCTGTGAGATTGGTAAGTCAGTATAAAATTCTCTGTTGAGTATTGATTATTTGTCCTCAATACGTAGGTGCTCTGTTCCCTGCTATTTATCCTTGCTTGCAGTTAACGCATGTGTTGGGGCCTATCTTGCTCAAAGTGTACAGACTACTAGGGCCTCAGTTAGAGAATGTAATAAAACCTGAGGTTAAGCCAAGGGCTACCTTACTGTATTTTGCTTTGTCCCTTACAGTTCTGGGATTGGTAATCCCTTACTTCAATGGCCAGTCCTACATTGCCTACCCCTCACTCATCAATGCCTTTGCAATGACACTCCTTTACCTTGAAATTCGGCCTGCCTCTTCAGAAGGTCTCGTGTTTTTTAACCAGCAGCTGAGTGGTCCAGATTTCATTTCGGTCAGCCTCCTATCTGGGAGGGTAGTTTTTCGTTATAGCTTAGGACCAGAGTCTTCATTGAGCCTGGAGAGCGATGTGGCTTTAGCATTGGATCAATGGCACAGTATTGAGGTGTCCCGTACTGGGTCAAGTGGACGGCTTATTGTGGACAATACTCTCCCAATCACTGGGTCATCCACTGGTAGTTTTACCAGTCTGCAGCTTGGCGATAACCTATTCCTTGGAGGTGTCCCTAACTCTCACAGCATTGCATTAAGTACTGGTACAACAGTTGGGTTCAATGGCTGCATCAGAAATGTTTTCACTGGAAGCAGCTTGGAACCACTGGACTTATTAGCTGATGCAGTATTTGGTAGTGAAGTCACTGAGTGCAGTATTTCTCCATGTGAGAGATACAGCTGCTCAAATGGTGGTACTTGTATGGAGACCGGGGCCGACACGTTCATGTGTGTCTGTCCAATTGGATTCACCGGATCTCTGTGTGATACTTCGGTGTGTGAAATCAGTAATCCATGCCAGAATAACGGAGCCTGCGTTGTTGAGACTGTGAATGGAACTGATGAGCTGCAGTGTGACTGCTCTCTGCCTTATGCAGGAGGGGCATTTTGCACTGAAAGTAAGTTTGCATTATTTCTCTCATCAAAAATCAAACATTACATTGCTATCTCTTCACTGTGCAGGAGTTTCTTTCACTGAGGCCTACTTTACATCTCAAGGCTACCTGCAATATGACTTGGGTGGAACTTCAGTTTCGATTAGCACGTAAGCCATTAATGTGTGGAGTTGCCGTCTGTAGCAAAGTAACCTTCTTTAGTTTTTAATGTCTGAAAGATGTGTGTAAAATATGTATTTCTCATGGGAAATCTAGTCAGTATGTAGCACTAATTTAATCCTCTCTTGCATTATTCTTCTATGTGAAATTAGCCAACTTTGTTGGTGCATTACCTACTACTTTACTTCCGTGTCCTTTGATAGAGGGACACTTAACCATGCCCTTTCGATAGGCTCTGACACTTAACCATGGAATGCTTAGTGCAATAGATATTTTGTATTCCCCTGCAGACTTGCTGTGACCACTGCTGTGGAGCTCACCTTAATACCCTCAGAGCTCAATGGGCTAATCTTCTATATGGGAGCAGTGAGTTTGCCATCTTTCTTAGCTGCATGATTTTGTTTGTCTAGGGTGAACGCCATGCTGCTAGCTATATTATTTTCACTTTACCAGGACACAGGATTTGGAGACTACGTCTTTGTGGGACTAAGCAATGGCTTTGTGGAATTCAGGTACATTTGTAAAGGATTCCATGCTCAATTTCAGATTTTAACCACGTTCCATTCCATACACTTCAGGTTTGACCTTGGAGCAGGTGCTTCAATGATTAGGTCTTCAGAGCAACTCATAATGGGAAACACTTACAACATTGTTGCACAAAGGTTGGTGAGCTATAACAGAGGTGTATGGAAAGTGTAGTGGCCATAGCAACTTTGGCCATTACTCTTCAAACTATGCTGTTTCTCCGAATGCACCGAGATGTTCTGAAAAATTTCTGTGCTTTATGCATCCAATCGGTTACTTGCACATTCATCAGTGCTTGAGTCCATTCTGTGCCCGTGACAGCAATATTCCTCCATGGTGTTAATGTGCTTGGCCTGTTATACATGTAGCATAATATTATGGGGAATGCTCAAATAATGGGGTACATAGTCTGCATGCTGTGTAGCGATGATGGATTTTGGAATTTTTTTGCAGGACTGATAATAGTGGGATATTATCAGTAAGTGGTCAGGATACAAGTGATGGCGTGTCTCCTGCCGGTGCTACCAGGCTTAATTTATCTCCCTCAGACTTCACCATCTTCTTGGGTAAGTGTAGGACATTAATTTTTGTTCTTTCGCTACCTGGTATTTAGTCTTCTATAGCAGGATAGACTGTATTTCTACACTGAGGATGAACTACAGATGGAGGTCTAGTCAATGTCCTACTGATATCTGATATAACACTGTATTATTCTAGGATGATTACTGTGAATAGACCCTTTCCACGAAAAATTCCATTAGGGATTTCTGTAGCTATGGCAACAACATTCCTTGTATTTCATGCCCTGCAGGCATGGATGGCTCCTTTCAAGTTTGAAGTAAATTGGATGTTTAATGGAGTGGATATGACCTCACAAACTTATACACATTTTATATGGGTCCATATGGGAGATTTGGTCTGGAGGCGCCTCCAGTGCAAATCTCTCATATGGGCCTATATAAAATGTGTATAAGTTTGTGAAGTCATATCTATTCCATTAAGTATCCAATTTGCTTCAAATTTGAAAAGAAGCCCCCATACCTAGAGGACATGAAATAGAAAGAGTGTCGTTACCATAGCTACAGAAATCTCTCTTGTAGCCAAATGGAATTTTTTGCGGAAAGGGTCTATTGGTATCGTCGTGATGCTGCACTATTAATTATGTAGGTGGAGCTCCGAATGTGGACATTATTACATTAGGAGCACTGACGACCGGTTTTGGTGGCTGCATCACCAGTGTTGCCACTGGTCCAGTATCCAACACTTCACCTCTTTCATTAGACTCTGCTCTTATAGGATTCTCTGTAAGACAGTGCAGTGTACAGTAAACTAGCACAGGCATAATTCTTTTTTTTTTAGATTAAACTAAACAGCATCACACCCATGACTTGCAAAGAAAGTCCACCAGAACAACAACCATAGCAAAGCAGGTTTTCTTTTTGTACATTTCCTTTAAATATTCTTATACCACTATTTTATGATGGCCTGTTTAAATATACAGTGAAACTGTCATATCAGTTTATATAATATAGAAAGCCTGTGCATGCAAGCGCATGCTATGTATCCAGCTCTTAACTATTATACCTTATAGCTACGTGTTGCATCTCATACATATATACTATTGCGTAATTGTAACAAGGTGCCACACACACTATAGCCGATTGAGGTTCAGCACATACTAAACTGGGTAGTGAACCTCAGTAGGTTAGAGTCTACCGTAGGCACAGGGTGCTGAACCCAGCTCCTGCTGCTAAGACATATCGTGTATTCAATGAGAAAAAGGGGGGGGGAGCATGTCCCTGTGCTTCCCACCTAGCCTAAGGCATCCCCCCCCCCCCCCCCGACAGTGAAAAGGCACACAGGCCATACTGCCAGAGGGTTGGGCAGATTATCACTCTGCCAGCCAACTGACCAGGATTTCCCCCGAAGGCCTATGGGAACAGAAGCTATATGCAGCAACTTTAAATCAGACCAAAACTGAAGTGTTGATGTTACAAAATAACAATTTTTGGTTTTAGGCATGGTAAAACATGGTGATTTTAGAGATTACTGAGCTGTGGTCGAGAATGTATAAAAGGAAGCGAGAGAATACAATACAAGTTATTAAGGATCAGTGTACATGTATACACATGCACAAAAAAGGCTAGTAGTACAAAGAGCTATTACCACTGGCCTCCTAAAAGATTGGCCAATTAGAGACTAATTACTCTTACCACAAGCTATCCTATTGGCAGTATCTTGACCATTGGTTAGCCCCTACCTTCACCCACAACCAAAGGCAAATACCAACCCTTTCTAGGGGGCATATGGAAAAACTGGAAATGGAAAACATGGAAACTGGAAATGGAAACTGGAAACTGGAAACTAGAAATACAAAGTTACACGGTTAATACACAGAATTAGCTAAACAGTAATAGCTGTAGGACCGAACACAGTGACACACGTGATCTTGTTGTACTGTGCCTGTGTTAGACTGTTACTGCCGTCTGCTGTTATCTAAGTTTCTAGAAGATTCTGTACTCCATGCCAGTCCTGCTTTTCATTTGTACTGCATACTCAGCTGCGTATACTTGTATATATAACCTGTATATATAACCTGTGTATGTATAAGTTATGCAAAGTTATACGCCCGCTCCTCCCGCGGCCATGTCGTCAAGTCAACTCACCCCATCGACCTTGTCAACAACGAAGCACAACTCAGCCCAGTATGAAACTATAACGACACTACATGCTATGTGAACTTCTGTTGATATGTACAGCAAGCCATTTTTATTTGTTTCCTTCACCCCTGTTTTTATTCTTACTGTAATCTTTGCGTACATGTCTGTTTAGTGCTACCTGTGTATGACTTCCTGTTGTGCATTGTCGACCGGCGCCGCCCGCCCATGGCTGTATTACGTCAGATTGCAATGATATGATAGTGACGTGATGTAATCCATATTATAGCGACTACGCTCAGAGTCGCTCACGTTATTTTTATTTTCTCCCGCGAGGGTACAAGGTCACGTGTGTCACTGTGTTCAGTCCTACAGCTATTACTGTTTAGCTAATTCTGTGTATTAACCGTGTAACTTTGTATTTCTAGTTTCCAGTTGCCACTTTCCATTTTCAGTTTCCAGTTTCCATTTCCAGTTATTACGGTTACGTTGTATAGGTCCTGACCTTTGAACCCCCTAAATCGTTAATTATCTGCATGCCCGCCGCCAAACTTGCCCAATCCCGGTTATTACGGTTACAGTATATTTATCTTGTGTTGTTTTAGTTAATCAGTTTGTACTATTTTAGTTAGTTAACTGAAACTAAAAGGTATTTTAGTAATAGCTTAGACATTTTAGTTAACTAACTATAACTAAACTTAATTTTGCAATCTAAATAGAGTTTTAACTAAAACTAGAACTAAATTATATGAAGCCATACTAAAACAACACTATTATCTATGGCGCTACCGTATTTCCGAATCGCTCCGTGATAGCATTTCGGAGGCATAATAATATATTACATGACATTGTGACGTCGCAGGGATAATATCTTACGTTTGACGTCACACGTAATATACTAACCCTGAGTAAAGCCATAGATAATCTATATTATCTATGGTAAAGCATACCTACTATAGCCTATAGTATCTATGAATAAAGGCTTTATCAACATCACTTCCGCACGTATGTACCGCCGGGTAGTAATTGTTTACAGAGTTTTGTGACGGGGGCCTGTGTGACTGAGAGGCTGAGAGACCCAGCTCTCCGAGTTTAACGGTAAGCAAATAATCTGCTTAATAGTGCACGAGTGGCAAGGCTGGTAGGATATATAATAGGATATGACATTGAACAGATAATTTATGACGAAATATAACAGGATAATATGTAAGATATTTGCAGCATTCAGGGCATAAGTTATCCGTTCAGTATTCAGTTATTCATACAGTTTCTAAGAGTTAAACAACGATCGACAGTGTTAATTGTCGAGCGTCTTAGCGCGAGTCGATACATATATATATATCGATCATCTGTGTATAAAGGTATGAGTCTTAAATAGGTTATGGACTGTGATTATCGTGATAACTGCTTTCTACGAATCCTCCACTGTACGCTATAATTTTGTATGGCCAAAATCGAGCTCGCTTCGATGAAACAGTGCACAGTTCGCATGACTGATACTTATGTAAGTGTGCTGATGGCATGCATAAATTTGTAGTTAAAATCTACATATAGATCATTGGTCCGACAGCTGCCGGCCCTGATATCACTGCAAAAACAAAAGGGTTTCTTTAGCCCAGTCGTGGTTGTCTCATTGCAGCAGTCCAAGTAAGTACTAGTCACTTACCCTCCATTGGTAGACAGAAAGCAGGGTTTCATCCAGTGGGGGGGGGGGGAAGCTTCCCCCCAAACAGAAGCAGATCAAACTAATTAAATAATAATTAGGGGGAAATATGTATGGAGCACACAGTATTCAGTTACACTCACAACACGACCAAACAAAAAAACAAAACAAGTTACATAAATAATTTCCGATGTTTTTGCTCTTTCCAATGGGTGATGATAGCTTCAAGACTGTCGTCCCGCAGAATTAAAATAAAAACAATTATTCAGTGCAAGAAAGGTATGTCTTCCCTACTTAACATGCTAAATAAGATAAGAGTCTGCTTGCCATGCAAAGAGTCTTATTATTATTATTATTATTATTATTATATATAACACACACCAACAAAGGTGCAGTAAAAGTACAAATATTTAATGCGGCAACATAAATCGTTAATCCTAAGTGGTGGTTCTTGATCTGGTTCGTTTGGCAATAGGAGAGAGTAAAAATGATGACGGAGAGAAATTGAGGCGTAGAGCAGGTTCATTCCGAATGGATACAAACTCTACTTTATCCTTTTCGTTAATGAAACACTGTTTGAGATCAACATCCTTGCCAAACTCATGGGCGACTACTGGAGTCCACAATCTAGGCCCACTTCTGGGGAGGTAACTAATACCAGGAGAACCATCACAGACTTCAAAGAGAACATTGGTAGCATCTTTCAGATCAGCTTGCAGTGAGGAGTAAGCATCAACATTACATTGGTCAGTAACTACTTGGTTATCAGGCTTATTGGAAAACATCACAACAAGGCTGTTATTCGAGTGATCACTCGTAGTTGATGCATCACTGAATACAGAGACCATCACTAGCAGAATTACTGCTATGATCCTGCTCTTTCTGGTAGTGTTTCTTCTCCAGAAAAGCAGCAAGACGTCTTGCATTACGCCGTTGACGGGAAGGAGGATTTCTCTGCTTCTGTTTTCCACCAACAGTAGTAGCTGGAGGCTTGAAACCATGCCCTGAATGGGAAGTCTTCCATTTAGAGCACCCCTTCATAGAAACACTGGAATTCATTGGTCTTCCATACTAGCTGCACTGAATTAGCATTATCACTCACTTTCCACGATAGTTGCCTACCCGATTCAGGCAGAAGTAATAATCTTCTGCAGTATATCTGGGAGCTCCATATAGTGGTGACATCATATATAGAAGTCACCAGATGGCCTCTCAGGGCACTGAAATTTACTGAATCACTGAAATTTACTGAATCAGGGCACTGAATTTGCTTAGCACACCCACCTGCCCGTTCAGAGTGCTGAGCTTCCTATTCAAAAAATTTTAATCCTGGATGAAACCCTGGAAAGGATAACAAAGTCACGCTTGCAGGTTGCCAGATGAACATGATGCTGCAACTCAGGTAACCTGAGCTGGGTAGTTTTTGCAATGCACTTGGCCTTTTGACGAGACTAGGATTAATGGCCATAATTTTCCACTTGGCCTTACCGCCTGCTGGGGTAGTCTCATGACCAGACCACGCGTGGTCGTTTTTCGCGTGGTCTGGTCACGAGACTACTGCTGGGGGGCAACTGTCCAGCCAAGTGTCATGACGCATCGCATGTGACTACAGCCGTTAACATCCAGCCCCACCCCCTTTCACTCCTCTTTAGTTAAAAAGCTTGCCTCATGAACGGGAGAAAGCTTGTATTGTTTATGGCTGTATGGACAGTGGCGTGTTTGGTTGCTGCTATGCTGAATTCATCCAGTATCCTAAAAGTTAAACCCAACATAAAGCTATCAATCTCAACTTGGCAGCTCCCTTGGAAGTGGGCGGGATTTGATCAAGACCATAGCAAGAATGACAGCAGCACAATGCTAGAGGCTGACAAGGGAAATTTAAATAATGGCGCCGGCTCTGACAATGACTCCAGTTCAGCTGATACAAACAAGTACCCTTTCAGTGCAGGTGTTGTGTTATCCGATAGTTATGCTGACCAGGTTACCACTGCCATTAGCAACATGATGGATCTACAGTGCTGGGCAGGGCAGTTTAACGTGAGTGTGGTAGAACCTTTTCTTAGTGGCTCACATTTTAAGACAGGTCCAACACCAAGTCGTTTAAAGTTCAGTAATATTTTTAACAAAAGTTACTGGAATGCATTCTGTGAGAAACACCATTTTGCTCCTTTAGTACATTGGAAACAGTTTTTGAACTTTGCCCCAAGGTCCATCATCCTTGCACATGTGACTACTTTGGATTCTAACAAATCTTGTGCTGTTGGTTACCTAAAGGCTCAGTGGTCACCACTATTTCAAAGATATGGCTTCAAAGTAATCAAAGAGGCGTGTATTGAAATGAGAAAGACAGGCCCCCTGACTACAAAACAGTTTAGTTCTCTTGTATTTGGCAAGCATTCACCTCAAAATGTTACTTTACTGTTTTACAATTGGAGAGGAATTAGAAGAGCAGCACCTCTGCAGCGCATTATACTGAAGGACACAACATGCAGTGGTACGCTGCGAACCAACTATACAACTTCACTCACGAGAGCAAAATTAGATGAAGATGGTATCCTTTTGCCAAGCCAGGAAATTCTGAAACTTGTAGAAGCATACACTCAGAGATATTTGCACAGTGGTGAATACATTGCTGTTATGCTTAGAATGGAACGAATATATATGAAAAAAGGTGTTAGAGACTATAGTACTAACATTACCACTTGTATTGTCAAGATCATATCCCTCTGGAGGGAAATGGTACAGGAGAGTGGAGTAGAGGCTACGTTTATATCTACTGACATAGGAAAGTATGGTAGTTCAGGGGTTAGAATGAGCAAACAAGTACCGGAGGACGCCAGCAAGTTGTTTCATGCCATCAAAAACTCAACGCTGCAAAATTATGACAAAACGTTTGCAGCAGTGACAGGAGAAAACTCAAATGAAAAAGGATACATATCAGTGCTTCAAAAAGCTCTTGCCTCCAGAGCCAAGTGTCTGCTGCTGGTTGGGGGAGGCTCCTACCAGGCACACACACTACATCTTTATAAACAGCTGCATCCAAAGGAGCAGTGTGTGAAGATAATTGACAGTAGGAACCAATGTGTACAGTAGGGTAGTGACATAATTATTACCTTGATTTATATAATTATGTATGTTAAGGCAAATTGCAATTGACATTCTATACACTCCAAAAAAGAAGGGTTACTATAACCCACAAAACAATTACACGTATGTATTATATACTTTGTACAAATGCAGGATGCTGAGCCTCAACTACTCAGATATGTGTATATGCGGATTATAGAGCTCAGTTCATTTGTGGCTGTTTACTGACACTAATAGCATCCTAACATTATGGCAAAGATTATTAGTAATTTTCATAATAAAGTGTTAGCTCAGTGGCAGCTTTACTATATACTGCTTAATGTGCAGTCTACATACTGTGTGTGCATTACGTTTGGAATAAGTTTTGGAATGCAGTCAGCATACACCCTTGGACTAGCTAGGGATTTGGAGGAGTTTTAACTGTAATTGCCGAGCGCCTTAGCGTGAGGCAACTAATCGTGCAGTGTGGGCTGAAATCTCAGCTAGCGTATATATATATATATAATATATGTATAGGATAGATCACTGCGTAGCGGGGTGTATGACCCGTTATCTACCGCGGGAAAATTTATCTCCCGCGGAATCCGAGGAAGTACGAGGGCGAAGCCCGAGATACTTCCGAGGCTTCCAAGGGAGATAATTTTTCCCAAGGTAGATAACGGGTCATACACCCCGCTACGCAGTGGTCTATCTATCTTATACTATGCCTAAGTCATTCTGACAAGAGTTGCCAAAGCATCAAGAACTGCAAGGCAAGCTACTGCTCGCCAGAAGGTTCGAAAGGTGCCGTTCAGCACGACGCGATAAACTAGGTAGCTAGCAAGCTTTCACAGCGAAAAATAGTAGCTACAAGTGGCGAAACACTCCCAGCAATTGTAACAGACATGAACAACAGCTAATAGCCACGGTAGCTACCCGTCTAGCCCGCCCTAGCGCCATTTTGGCAAAAAAAACGGTAGGCTGGCAGCGTGGCCACACGTACAAACACACAGAAACGCCACAAAACTCAGCCCACCGGGCCGGATTGGAGACAAATCACGTGATGCTATACGTGCAATACATAAGCTCGCGGGCAGGGCGCGTTGTTGTTTTCCTCACCTTTTGAAGTGTTGATTCCTTTGAGCGGCGAATTTCTACCTTGAAGAACCAGTACTTTTCAGTACTTTCAGAGACAGAAGAAGCAGAGCCAGTGGAGTATAGTTGCACATGTAAGCGTTTAAAACTTGAGGTTGAGGCTGCAGAGCATAGTAGTGTGCATTAAATAGCATTAGACCACAATAGCGGTTTCTGCTAGTGCTTGTCTGTGCGCTTTTATTTTAAGGCGGGTAGAGGAAGAAACTTTGTGGGGGGCCTACACCAACAGAACTACTATCTATGCTAAGGGCCTTGGTGGAGAAGATAGTATAGTCATTAAAGTTTTGCATGAACAATACTTTTATCAAGGATGTTCTTTCTTTTGGTAGAAATTTTGGGACCAAAGTGTGAAATTGGTGAATTACTGTTCTTGATTTTTGTGGGGGAGCCACAGTCATTATATCCTGTGTATTGACCTGCTGATGCTGCCAAAGTATACCGGGACCATTCTATGTTTGCATGGTTTTTGAACTAGGTCTGTAGTTCAATGAGAATGGGAGTTACAGAACATTTTGTTTGTCCCACTTAGTGCTAACCTCGGACTATGCCTGGGAGACGATTCAGGCTCAGTGTTCACCGGAAGAACGAAGAACGGAAGAAGTATGCTTGCAGGGCACTACCTGTTAGCATTGAGCTAACAAAAGAGGTCATGGTTTTCCGAGTATCCATTTCACTTGTCCTGCTGAAGTACGTCGTCTCTTTGCCCATCGGTATCTACCTTTCTACACCAGTCATGTCGCCACAAGCTTTGCGAGCCAGGCTCAAGGCAAAAGCTCTGCCACCTACCTGGGTCGTTGTTCCACCATCCTCCCCTACTATAGAGTCATTGGTACTCTGCAAACTTAGATACGATTCTTCCCACTCGATTGCAAATGTGTTTTTTACGGTCACGATCAACTGTATATTATCTATGCACTTACACAATATCAATAATTCATATATATATAAGGGGGGTAATAGAAACCATACAATTATCTAACAGTTACATGCATTATACATAATAGTCAAGTACTCTCTTTGGTAATTAGCTTCTTTCGTAATCCTTTTGACTTCTGAAGCGATTTTGCATGTGCAGACTTAAACTTCTCCATCCAAGCACTAGCGTATGAGAATCCCCGTATTGTTATCCACATGTTCACAACAAGTTGTAATAGTGCTTCAGTTTCCTCTTCCTCCCAGTCACTTGCCACAATGCACCAATGAATGCACCAATGAAATTGGACATCTTCGTTCTTCAGAATGTGCTCAGTGACCTTGTGCAAGTTTGGCGGCTGTTGGGGTTGTAAATGCTTTCTTAGTTCAAGTTCCATCGCAAGCATCGCTTGAAATGTATGAGGGGTGATCAGTGTCAAAATTGCGATGTAATTGTAGTGGGCGTGGTTGTTCGATTGGAAGGGGGTAATATCCATGAAGAGGGGGTATACTTTTCAGAAAGAGGGGGTAATATCCAAGAAGAGGGGGTACACTTTTCAGGAAGCGGGGGTATATTTTTCAGGAAGAAGGGGTAATATCTGCAAAGAGGGGGTATAATTTTCAGGAAGAGGGGGTATAATTTTTGAGAGGCGGTACACTTCTCAGGAAGAGGGGGTATATTTTTGAAGAGGCTGGTAGTTTCTGTGAAGAGGGGTAAGAAGTTTTCGTGAAGAAGTAGGGTAATTAATTAACAACAATATTGGGTGTGGCTAAAGGTGTGGACTTTACTAATGATGCACATGGAAGGTGATTACAGCTGAATTATGAGTTCCTGGGAAATACGAACCCTGAGAAGAGTTGCTACAGATTTGTCCGCTTTTTGAGATGGAAGAAGAATATCCTTTGATGTGGTTGATGCCTTTGTCATCTGTTTGCAGCTGGTGTATCGAGAGTTAATAGCTCTAGAGCACTTCAGTGGATTTGATGCAAATGTAGATCAAGCATGTGAGGTGGTAGCTAAGGCAATCTCTTAGGTTTCTAAGGATGCTTCAAGATGAGCCACCAATACATGAGAACCATACATCCCCATTGCGGCGAACAGGGTGCATTGGTTGCAAACCCAGATATCATTTTTCTTTGGTGGGGATAGTAACAGGTTGGTACAAAGTTGCTGTCTAGCTACAAAACAATGTGTAAACAAGTGGATCACTTTACACGGATATTTCTCCAATTTCAAAAGGATAGAAAGGCCAATTAACAACGCATACCTTTCCCTTGCAGCCTGTTGCTAGCCCCACCACAGAAACACGATGTAGCTGGGTTTCCCTGAGTAAAGTGATCTTACTGATATGCATTTAATTGTACATTCTGTGGTGCAATGCAACTGAGTTAACCTTCTATGGGTTAAAAAGGTCACTTTACTCAGGGAAACCCAGCTACATCGTGTTTCTGTGGTGGGGCTAGCAACAGGCTGCAAGGGAAAGGTATGCGTTGTTAATTGGCCTTTCTATCCTTTTGAAATTGGAGAAATATCCGTGTAAAGTGATCCACTTGTTTACACATTGTTTTGTAGCTAGACAGCAACTTTGTACCAACCTGTTACTATCCCCACCAAAGAAAAATGATATCTGGGTTTGCAACCAATGCACCCTGTTCGCCGCAATGGGGATGTATGGTTCTCATGTATTGGTGGCTCATCTTGAAGCATCCTTAGAAACCTAAGAGATTGCCTTAGCTACCACCTCACATGCTTGATCTACATTTGCATCAAATCCACTGAAGTGCTCTAGAGCTATTAACTCTCGATACACCAGCTGCAAACAGATGACAAAGGCATCAACCACATCAAAGGATATTCTTTTTCCATCCCAAAAAGCGGACAAATCTGTAGCAACTCTTCTCAAGGTTCGTATTTCCCAGGAACTCATAATTCAGCTGTAATCACCTTCCATGTGCATCATTAGTAAAGTCCACACCTTTAGCCACACCCAATATTGTTGTTAATTAATTACCCTACTTCTTCACGAAAACATCTTACCCCTCTTCACAGAAACTACCAGCCTCTTCAAAAATATACCCCCTCTTCCTGAGAAGTGTACCGCCTCTCAAAAAGTATACCCCCTCTTCGCGGATATTATCCCCTCTTCCTGAAAATTATACCCCCTCTTTGCAGATATTACCCCTTCTTCCTGAAAAATATACCCCCGCTTCCTGAAAAGTGTACCCCCTCTTCTTGGATATTACCCCCTCTTTCTGAAAAGTATACCCCCTCTTCATGGATATTACCCCCTTCCAATCGAACAACCACGCCCACTACAATTACATCGCAATTTTGACACTGATCACCCCTCATAGAAATGTGCCCTCACTGATATGTTTTAGGCCACCTGAAGAGCCATGATAAACACTCCACGTACACCACTCACTCTAGCTCTGCTGAGTTCGAGTCGCGATGCTTCTATACTCCAAATAACGCTAGCCAATTATTATAAGTTATCAAAACTCGCAACGCTTCCGGTGCAACACGGCCGGGACGCGCGAGTAGGTGATAATTGCCGAGCGCAGCGAGGCCAATAATCGCGACCTATGGGCTCAACAATCTCAGCTAGCGTCTATATATATATATATATATATATATATTTCCATATGGGAGATGTCTGTCACGCTTGGGGGGCCCCGGGGCAGCAACACGTGTTCAAAATGGCGTCTCTGGTAGTTACATGGATGCCGTCTTCGAACTTGTGGCGCCCGAAGACTCAGACGTTTGGACAAATCTACCACATCCTTTTACCAGGGAAGGCTTACTACAGCTCCCAGGTTAGTAGAGTTTATGTACACTCTGTATAAGTAGAGATATGAGCGCTGGAGACAGACGGCACGATCGAGCGATACGAACGTGAGTTCAAGCACTACAGCCCCTATCTCTGCTCTCCCGTGGCATCCATGGCTGATCCCTGGAAAATGTAGGTAGCGACATCATTCTCCTGGATGTCAGTCGCTTTCTCGTAGCTGCTCTAGCATTCCCTGTTAAGCTCTTATTCTCGCGACTGGCTGACTCGCGAAAATAATCGGTTCGTGTGCATCCGGGGTCTACCCAGCCCCAGTACGCACCCCGTGTGCATCCGGGGGGCTACCCCGCCCCAGTACGCACCCCGTGTGACGATGTCAGCAAACTACAACGAAACCCCACAACTGTTTGCATGTGACCACAAGCCTCTCCCCTCCATACAGTGCATGTCTACATCTAATAGTGAACGCGAGGCATAGTGCGCTTGCGTATACCTAGTTGGCACTGTTTCCAATCCCGGGTGGTATATTATCTATGGTTAGAATGACTTAGGTATAGTATAAATATATATATATATATATGTGCGCAACTTCCGTCACGCTTAGGAATGCAATTAAATCTCCGGTTACGTTCCTTATACGTGTTATTACTATGTCTGTACGTTCCGTATACGTGTTGTTACTACAGCTGTAACGAAACGCTTCCGGCCACGGGGGTACCCCGGGGGTAAGCACGTGTTCAAGATGGCGTCCTGACGAGTTACATGGATGCCGCCTTTGTACTTCTGGCGCACGAAGGATTAGACAAATCGATCACTTCTTTTTACCCAGGTAGGCTTACTACAGCTTCAATGCGATTAGGGTTTGTGTAGCCTCTGTTTCAGCAGAGATCTGACCGCTGGAGACGGACGGTACGCGGATCGATCGCCAGCGATACGAACGTGAGTTTCAAGCAACCCTGCTCTCGTGTAGTAGCCATAACTGATCCTTGGAACTGTGTTGTATACAGAGACATTCGTCTCCTGAAGGCTCATTCGCGTAGAGTAGCTTCTCCGGCAATTGCGTGGGCGATGCAGCTTCTAGTGAGTGTGGTTTTGTGCTAACTAACTTACGTCATAACTCTGCGCGAGGCTATCTGCGCAATGCGTATGCCTAGTGTACCTTTTGCTACTTCATTTCCCTATACACACATTCTCCCACAATGTAGTTTACCATGTAACCTGCTGTGACTATTATGACAGATGGCTGGAAATTGCAGGCAAAAACATATTTTTACAACTCCAAGCTGTAATAGCAAAGAGCCGACTATGGAAGGTGTCTCTGGTACATTCAACTCCTACAATACACAACTTGCATCCATTGACATATACACATACAGGCCACAGTGGGTTCTAACCCAGTACATTTAAATGCACAAAATGAAGTAAAAAAAACAAAAATATGCATACCACCAACATTTTGAATTTTGCCAGCTTCTGAGACAGATCACAAAAAAATTGAGGGGTGGGGGGTGGGTGGAGGGAGGGATAAGTTTAATAAATTGCATTAGCCCACTACTTTACATGTTCACTGCAATCATTAACTTATGACACCATTTTATCAGGATGCCTTCACATTCTCCATTTGATACATTCTTCATTAATGTAATAAAAATGTTATTACGTATGAAAATTAACCCTTATAAACTTGAGCTTGTAGCATGGGTTTAGCATAAGTAACAAGTAACAAGGTTTACATGTCCTCATAGTTTATAAAATGGCCATGGCTGCTGTGTACTGTCAAAAGATAGTGTAACTTGATATTTTAACTAGTAACAAGTCTCAGTAGAGTCTCGCGGGCCAGCCTCACTCGCACACTCCTCATGTGCGAGTGTGGCTGGCCCGTGAGACTAGTCTCAAGTGCTGTACTTAATTTTTCTTATACCCTTATAGGTTCAGCACATACTAAACTAGGTAGTGAACCTCAGTAGGTGTAGAGGTGCAGCAGCACTCTAGCCGATTGAGGTTCAGCACATACTGAGCTGGGTAGTGGAGTCTACTGTAGGCACAGGGTGCTGAACTGCTGCTAAGATATGTCATGTGTTCAATGGGGGGAAAAAGGGGGGGGTACGCCCCTGTGCTTCCCACCTAGCCTAAGGCATTCCCCCCCTGACAGTAAAAAGGCACAAGGCCATACTGCCAGAGGGTTGGGCAGATCATCACTCTGCCAGCCAACTGACTAGGATTTCCCCCGAAGGCCTATGGGAACAGAAGCTACATGCCCTTGCTTGGTCTCCTATCAGAAAGGGCTCCGGTTTTGTGAGGAAGGATCAAGGTAGGAACCCATATCGTCCGAGACCACGGTGGAAATTTTCCTTACCTCAACCGGGCTTTCCGAAAGAAGCGACCAGCACTCGACCAAAACCTTTAGCATGCCCCGAAGGGCACTGGGTCTGGCCACTGGCTGACGGTCAAGCGAACTTGGCCGAACCAGAGAAGCCGAGGCCGTACACTGGTGTCTTCCCAAACAAAACGCGCGCTCGCAGCGATGAACTCTGCGAGGTGACCCGAAGTGCAGCGCGGAAGGGCCCTCTTTTATACCCTCCACGGAGGCTCGCAAATGCTTATGGGTTTCGCAAAATGTACACACTTCCGGTCAGAACCGGCTGCAATTGATTGATCGATAATTTGTTTTTTTGCAGCTGCCATGCTATAAATGCGGTCCGAGCTTAGCTGTGCCGCGATTCTGGTATGGATACCGGAGGAAGCAACTGCGCAAGTGCTAGTAGTGCGAGTGGTAGTATCAGCCGACTAGGTACTGTTACCCCAGAGAACAGAGATGGAGAACTGTCCATGTCCCAGAGCGACATATCTGTCCACAAGGAATTCCTCTGGGGGCAGGAAGAAGACCCACAGGTAGCTGTGATGAGCCTATAGAATAAATGCATTTGCTACATGTATTTAATAATTGGACATAGCAGACTATACTAGGCCACACCCCACCAGTAATACTTGTAAAACCATAGATTATAGAGTAGAATTCTACTCTATAATCTATGGCAAAAACAAACCACTGTCTCAAGATGACACTCCCACAATGTTGGTATTTATTAGAACCCCTCTTTTAGGGACCAGCTCCAATGTCCCAATTACTGGGGGTGTTCGTATTTCAGGGATCAAATAATAATTAGTTTGGTGTCCTAATGAAAAAAGGGAATGTTGTAAAGGCATTGGATCAATTATGGAATATGAAAATGTGTCATGAAGGCACTGCAGAGCTCAAAGCTACCCCTTGACAATAGCTGGCCGGAGAATGAGGTTACTGCCGAATATTCTTTGAGCTTGTAAGTGTACTCAGTACAGAGCTATAATAGTACCTACGTACTAATTATTATCAAATTGCTAGTTCTAGCCCGGCTGCTTCTGGCTCTTTCATCGTCTGCCGTGCACAGGTGGTGATGTGTGTGGTGTGGGGTGGAGGCAAACTGGGACTGTCCTACTATGAGGTGGATATGGCCATCCTCCACATCATGCCCGATGTCGCTGAGAGCCAGGACTTCGGGCTTCTCAGGAGAGGTAGGCTAGCTTAACCTCGTTCCCAGTCTCTCCGCTCCAGTTTTTACGTCGCAACTGGAGTGGAGAGACTGGGAACGAGGCTAAGAGAATGTAGGATTTTTGATCGAGGGAAGATGGGAGGGGCTGGGTACCAGATTAGTATTCCTATGCCTAGTCCTTCCGTGCTGAGATTATAATCTCGCCGCTGTAGAGAAAATGACTGTAGGATAAAATTAGAGTTTGGGTATGAGACTACAGATTGATTTCATTCCCAGATTTCTATCATGTGAAGGAGAACGTGGGAATGAGGCTAAGTACCACCTACATAGCCTTGTTCCCAGGCTCTCCCAACTCTAATGATGTAAAGCAGAACGGGAAAGCCTGGTATATTTTATGATGCAATTACCTGAAAATAGGACACAATGCAACGTGCAATGGATGGAATTGAGACACTATTGCCGTATATCCACTGACACGTATCAGTGGGAAGTTTTAAGAAGAGCTCATGGTCTTGGACTATGACTGAAGGAACTACGTAGAGGATCGCCAATAGTATATGTACCCCTCTTTGGGATTCTTTATCGGGTTCTCCCTGTGCAGTGCTGCTGCAGTTGCAGCCAAGAGTGGTGGTGGTCAGCTCTAAGACCGATGACAGGATGCAGAAGATACTGCAGGACTATGGTGTGTTTGTACAGTACGTATTGTTTCAGCCTATGTTTCGGTACCACAGTGACTAGGAATGAGACCTAGACCCACCTCCTGCCCCCAACCCAGTTTAGAACAAGGTTGCTTCCTCTAAGCACTTTTTTTGCTATGGCTGTTACACAATGTAGTAGCTACTACTGGAATTATACTTGATGTTGAGTACACCTATGATAGCACCCTAAATGCTATTCAAGACTTAAGACATTTAGGGAATGATGAGAAGATTCCAAAATATTCTAGGCTCTTTCTCAAACTACATGTCCAGGGACTGAGCCTCATTCTCAAGCCACATGTCCTGGGAATGAGCATTCTCAAGCCACATGTCCTGGGAACGAGCCTCATTCTCAAGCCATGTGGTCCGGGACTGAGGCTAGACATGCTTAGTTAGCTTGTTGATTACTACATCTTTTTTGTCTTCCTTGTCCCAGCTTCAGCTAAGCCACAGAACACAAGCTTTGACAGTGACACTACCTTTGCTAAGGTTGAAGTGCTACCAAGCTCAGATTTCCGTAAGTGGAAGATCACATCTATCAGCTCTTAAGATCTGGTAAATGCAGAAGTGTAGTCTGCTCTGAATAGGGCACTGGCTAGGAGAAATAGCTGTACCTAGGACCATTACACTTTGGAAACACTTAATTCCAGTGACTGTATGGTAGCTGATATACGTCCTTTCCAGGCTCAGAGGAGAGGAGGAGAGGAAGGGAATACATAGGACGGGAGGGGAGGGGAGGGGAGGGGAGGGAAAAGAGACAGTCTATCGAGCTAGCCCCTCTCTACGCCCTTCTCAGAAAGGTGTGAGCTTTTCTGTAGCTTCATTGACTAGGGTAGGTACTCTCAGATTGGTTACCTGATCCTTGGAGCGATCTCCCCAGGTGTAAGACGTATCAAGTCCCTGCAAAAATAAAACAACTGAAGCATAAAGCCTGAAAATATATGGTTGGGATACGGGCACATGCACGAGATTGTTTTTGAAATGTTCCTGAAGCACACACGTACAGAAGTGTAATGGTCCTAGATACAGCTATTTCTCCTAGCTAATCTTGTATAGTGCTATTAAAGCATAGTTGCTGCAGCACACATCTCATGCTACAGTGAGTGTCTTAGTTGCACTCTTGAAATGGATCAAGAGAAATATTTTGAATCACGAGAAGAGTATCATGTGCGGTTCCATGTACAGGGCTGGAGCCATGCCGGCGTCGCGTCACGACTACTTCCAGCCTCCCTGGAGTGCCTGAAGAGTGCAGCGATGAAGAGAGGCTCATCCGAATAGCTTCACTCATACCACTGGAGAGCAGCAATATGGTACTGAAGAACGCATGGCCGTGTATGGTATTCATGTGTACCTTTTATACAAACGTTTTTAGTCATCTGAGTGGTCTAAGTCACAGAGCATGCCTCTGAGCCCCTCCCTCATCTCTCCAGGTGCGTAGCCTGGGTGTGCTGCTGAAGTACGTGGACAAGAAGCGGCTGGGGGTGGAGCTGGAGGAGATGGGGACCAGAGTGCCAGTCCTCGCCATCAGGACCTTCTCCCTGTGAGTCTGCAAATGTGGTGTGATGGTGGCAGGGTGAGGTTACTACAGTACTCTAGTTATTTTATTGATAGCGTAATATTTTTGGCTTGTCTTCTCGATTGTGATCAGAATTATTTCTTCACTCTTAGGGACAGTTTGATGGTCATGGACGAGAGCTCATATTGGTAAGATAACAATGTATAGTGATCACCTTCACCTTTGCCTTGTGCACTGTTTTGTAGTAAGTATGTATGAATACAAAGTAATAAATGCAAGAGGATCATATTTGAGCTTCCCCTCTGATTCATCCGTGTATACAGCCTTTATCTCCTGCTCCCCCCTCCTCCCAGTGCACTGCAGATCTTTCAGAAGGAGCTCCATCCCTCTGTATACAAAGCTGGCAAGGGTGCCAAAGAAGGCCTCTCCTTATTTGGTATGAGACATTCATCCACTGTACTACACATTAATTGAGGTTGATGCTGATCTCACACAGGCATAGTGAACAAGACAAGGTCGCTACTTGGCAGCAGGCTGTTGAAGTAAGTTTTGACTACAGCACGTTGATTCCTTTGTAGCTAATGCAATTCCCATTCAAGAGTGTCTCTTCAACATGCTCGTATACACACACATTTGTAGTGCACACCTCACTTAGCCTCGTTCCCAGGCCTATGCCCCTTGTAGTACGAAAAACAGGGCACGATTTGTTTCCACAGTGCGAAAAAAAAGCTGTGGGGTAGAGCCTGAGAACAAGGCTACACCTCACATCTGATTCACATTTCAAGCTCATTGTTACACGCCTTTCTTTTAGTACACAGAAACCACACCTTCACACACACACACACACACACACACACACACACACACACACAGGCTGTGGTTCCTAAGGCCCCTACAGGACCTGGCCACTCTAAAGCAACGCCAGGATGCGGTGGCCTTCCTAGCTTCTACACGCAATGAGGAGACGGTTTCAACCCTACACGACTGTATCAAGCACATTAAAAACTTACCAGTGAGCCTTATTTTCTGCCAATACATTTTTGTAATTGTAGTAGCTTCGTACCTAGGCCTTCCCTTGCAGCTTTTTTCGCAGCCATGCTGTTAGAAAAAATCTGGACGGAATGCCTGGGTTCGTGGCTATCTTTGTAGTACTCTGTGCCTTTGGACAGTGTAAATATCTGGGGAGAGCCAGTAAATTATTGGGACGTGCATGTACAAGCAATGTCCTTATTATTCAAGGAATGCAACCCAAATTCCATTATGTCGCTGATTAGTTTGTTTGATTTTTGATGAATTCAAAGAAGACAGCCTGATCCTCCTTTCTGTCTCATTGTTGTTTATTCTGCAGAGAATCCTGACTCGGATGAATGCAGCACAGGCCACTATGAACGACTGGAATGCCATATACAAGGTATCAGCGCACCTATCAACTATTCCACACAACATCACTGCCACAGCACTGGTACACATGTGTAGCACAAACATCAGTGCTAGAGGCAATAAACATGACTGTAGCTTTGTACTATGCTCATATGAATCCAAAGGAAGACTCAGCCATCTTCCAAGATGCTCCAACTCCTTGTGAAATTATCTTATGCAAACTTATCAAGTGATGTATAGACTAATGGAGGAGCTTCTCCCATTCACTCATGTACAAGGAATGAAAAGAGCATGTATCTTTGATAATACCTATAGGCAATGCATAGGAAGGGGTGTCGGTGGCTCTCCTACGTAGGAATGGTACAGACCACGGTACTGTGAAATTTATCTAACTAGTTCGATCCTCTCCCCTCTCCCTCTCCCCTCTCCCCTCCCCTCCTCCTCCCCTCCCCTCCCCTCCCCTCCCCTCCCCTCCCCTCCCCTCCCCTCCCCTCCCCTCCCCCTCCCCTCCCCCTGCTCTTAGACAATCTACAATGGAATCTACATTGCTGACATCTGCCGTTCTCTACCACAAGACATTGCCATCTTCAAGAAAGTACGTTTCAAGATACTTTACACTATTGTTTTTTTACCTGTCTCTATTCCACAGCATTTTTTGTATATGAAACAGCCAGCATGCCGCACTCTCTAATTATTTAATTGTTTTGGTAGCCTTTGCTGCCACTACATATAGCTTGAGAGATTTGATGAACAACAAAGGTGAGAGGCTAATGGCTAATGTGCACAGTGGGAGCAGGTATGAGTTAACATCTGCTCAAATTATATGAACGATCTAATTACCCAAGCATAATTTTTATAATAACTGATTTTTCTTTCTGAATACAAGCCATGCAAGCGGATTTTTGCTGTCCAAAGGAAGCTATTGAATGTATCCGGCTAAGATTGGTTGTGGGAGTGGTATAATGTATATTATTACATATTCTGCATTCTGTAGACAGCGGAGGCCTTCTCTGAGGACCTGAACCGCCTCGCCAGCATCATCAACAAGATCGTAAGTTAGAGGCATGCCCAGAACGCTCTATATCAAAAAAGGTGGGCTTATATACACAGATACTGAGAATCAAGTTTACCTTATGAATAAGTTCAGCCAATATTTAGCAATAGGTGATAGCCATAACTGGGAAAGCTTCATACACACATGGGGCCAGCTGGGCCTTTAGCTGTCTCGATCCCAGGAATTCGAGGCTGGTACCATAAGTATGAGCCCAAGCCATTTTCGTACAACACAAAGTAGTTTGTACCTTCTATTCCTTAATAACTGCCATAGGCACATTTATGTGCCCATATATAATAGAGAAAAGCATGTACTTTATATTAACATCTAATATAAAAAGATTCACATTAGCCTTATGGATGTATTAAAACTTGGCTGGGAAAGGGTTAAGACAGCAGTGCAGGCACTCGGTTTGTGCTAGAGTATCAATACTGTTGCTGTCTGCTATAGGTGGACTTTGGCGAGTCTTCGTTCTCTGTCAAGCCCAATGTGGACGCTGTGCTGGATGACAGTAAGGGAACATATCCTATTCTCATTGAGAATTGATTATGCACTCCTGGGACCATGAATGTACTCTTCCTCATACTGTAATAGGAAGTGCTTTGAGGCAGTGTGTCAGTTAATACACTAGTCTAAGCATGTGTATAAGCTGTTAGTTCATATTTGGTAATAACGTTAGTAATCTGGCCTTATGAAAATGGGTAAGACCTAGCATACAGCGAGACAGGCTCACTATACAAGACTCGCTAACTGTACAGTATACTGAAAATAATGGCAGTCTCGCAGTTATCAAAAATTCTTTTCAGTATACTGTTAGTAATCTGGTAACCACGAGACTGCCATTATGTTTGAATTTTGCTGTCTATAGTATGCACATGCTCGATCGGATCCCAAGTGCTCCTCTCTTTACAATACATCAATAGTTCCTACACATCTACCCTGTCATTACAGCCCCGTTGTTCCCTCCCCTAGAGAAAGCACTGTTTGCAGGACTCCCAGACCTGATGTCTAAGGTGGCCGGAGAGGAGATGGGCAAACTCAACAACAGTGTCTCGGAGTGCAGTGTCCTCTACCTGCCCCAGGTACATGTACATACCAGCACATTCAGAGTCTCCTGGTTTTATAGATGTAATTTAGAGAGAACCTTCTAGCAGGGAGTGCAGCACACTTGCTCACAGCCTTCCTGTGTGAACCTGATAACCACTTGGTATGAACTTATAAACTAACAGCTAGCCTGGAGCCCTTGCAGCCAACTACTTGCCACTTCACCTCTCTGTGACTAATAATTATATAAATTGCCTTAGAGATACATGCTTGGATTTCATATTTGCAACCCATCCATGCCACTAGATATAGTAGCTACATGTGTGTATTCATCACATAAGTATATGTTTGTGTTCGACACATAACATCCATCACCCGTACATTTTAAAACTCGTGCAGTGGGTGGGGCCATAACTATGCATGCTTTGGTAGGAAGATTCCATTTTTAGTACACAGTGCACATACATATATTCATTCTGTGGAGAGCGATGATACATCACCATCCCCTCCCTCCTCTCAGCTTGGCTACATGCTGGCTGTCCCTCGCTCTGAGGTGGACGGGAAGGAGCAGCAGCTGGCGAAACGCTTTGACCTCGACTTCATGGTGGGTGGGTGGACTGGGGGTTCTCTCTAAAGTCATACTGTACGTTACTGCTGTATATCCCACAAGACAGCAGGTATATAGGTCCTGTACATGTAGCTTATATACTCACTAAAATATCCAAACATGGAATACACAGAATTTTTGTAATTACTAGTTACTTAACTACATCAGTTTTGCTGTACGCAGCTTGCTATCGAAACACAATATTCAAGAATGATTCCAGTCAAGGCCTGCACTGACAATACGGGAGCCTAAGTCAGCTACTATAGTAGTCACATGAATAATTGTTATTTAACGAAACCCTTTAATAAATGTTTTAGCATCAGTAAGCCTGGAAGCCTATACCTAGGCCTGCTGTGGCTATCAACTCCACAGGTAGCCTCGTTCCCAGGCTCCATTCAGAAGCTTTTTATTGTACCACATAGAAAAGCAGTGTGATAAAACCTGGGGAGTGGAACCAGCTATGGAATGAAACTACTCCACTGTTATAAGCTAGGTGCTACACTGCACTGGCGAGGTCCAACAGGGCTGCAACTGGTCTGCTGTTTGTACTGGTATAACGGGTAGTATAACTTTAGAGCATGAATGTGAGGTTTATGCATATTCACAGAGGTGAAATGCCGTATTTTTTGCCATGCAGTTTATGTCCACCAACCAGGCTCATTTCAAGAGTGCAAAGACCCTAGGTGAGTACCACCTGCAAGCTCATGCAGCCTTGTTCTCAGTCTTCATTCCACAACCAATTTTTTCAGAGCTGGATGCCATTCTTGGTGACACTCAGTGTGAGATTCAAGGTGAGGTGTAGCACGAGCTCAAATCTAAAATTTTGGCATGTGACCACTTGCCAAAGTTCATAAGCATGTGCTTCCCTTATCTCTACTTCCTACAATGTACATTTACACTCATTACTTTTACCTCCTGTGATGGCAGTTTTGGGTTTCCTAATCTTCTTCTTTATCTTTCCATTTCCCCACCCCTCTGGACCCCTCCCCCCGCCCCCCCCCCCCCCTCCCTTCTCTCTCTCTCTCTCTCCCCCCTCTAGACCACGAGACGGCCATCATGCACCAGCTACAGGGGCTGGTCCTTGAGCGTGCTGGAACATTAGTTACAGTCATGGAGCTTGCTGCTGAGCTGGACTGGTGAGCCCTAGCAGATGTCAGCCTCATTCCCAAACCAATTGCTCCCCAGGCCAAATGCTATTGCAATTGCTAGCCTAATTCTGATGTCAAATGGTTGTCACGTTCCCAGGCTAAGTACTACCAGACAACTGCTTCTAGTTGTACATGTAGAATTGTTAGCACACCCACCCATACCCCCCCCCCACACACACACACAGTCTAATTGCTTTGGCGCTATTTGCGCGAGAGCACAACTGTGTCCGGCCGGATCTGACAGAAGACAGTGTCATCTACATCAAGGCTGGGAGGTAGGCCACCTCAGTGATGTAATAACATATAGAACATTCACACACACAACCACATGCACACATGCATACACACACGTACACCCATAACACACACACACACACACACACACACACACACTACACACATGTACACATATAACACACACACATAACACACACACACACACACACACACACAGGCATCCCCTACAGGAGCTCTGTGTGAGTCCCTTTGTCCCCAACGACACTTGCCTTGACCTGGAGCATGGCCGCATGAAGATCCTCACTGGACCCAATGCCAGTGGGAAGAGCGTCTACCTCAAGCAGGTACAGGATGAGCATTTCTCGAATCACGTGCACTTGATTTATTATATGTGCCATCCTAGCTAATGTACCTTTGAACAGAGGCATTGCACTTATGAGATTGAGGTAATCTCATGCGGGCCTTCTCACCCAAGCTTTTATCTTACATTGTGGAGAAAATATAGTCTTGTTCTCAGGCCCCCCCCCTACATTTCGTGCTGCAAGTGACAAAAGCGAAAAATGCTGGGGTGAAGGCCTGGGAATGAGGCTAGAAAATGACCTTTTCTTCATAGTGCAAGTTAATAAATTGGAGCATGGAGGCCTGCGTATGAGACTGTACACTATCTGTTAGGTTATTTTATATGTGTGTCACCTTCCTGGCAATTAAGTGACCAACTCCTGTCGATTACAGCCATTTCAATGACGCTGTATAGTACGTAATTACATGTATTGCACCTTCTGCCCATGTTGTGTTCAGGTAGGTCTGCTGGTGTTCCTGGCCCACATCGGCAGCTTCTTGCCAGCAGAGGGCGCCAAGATAGGCCTGGTGGACCAGCTGTTCACCCGCATCCAGACCAGGGAGTCCGTCTCCGTGGCTCTCTCCACCTTCATGATAGACCTCAGCCAGGTGGGCTGCCCTTGTACTGTACCGCTAGCTCAGCTGTCGCCATACCTGGATGTACGTACCACTCCCTGTGCAGGTGTCCATTGCCCTGAGGGAGAGCACGGGGAAGTCCCTAGTCATTCTGGACGAGTTTGGCAAAGGCACTGCCACAGTGAGTGTGCAGTATAATATTATACCGTAGGCCGAGTGGGAATAATTGGTATTTGTGAGTTTGTTTCGAGCGTACTAAAATTAGGAAGCAATACATGTGCAATAATGCATGCATACGCATGTGCATGCACAATTATTAAATATACAATTTGCCTTCACAACCTGGAAACGCAATGTTTTTATTACACAATCAAAACCCGGCCTAGCCTGTGCTTTAGATGATACAGTCATGCGTAAGGACACACTGAAGTATATATAATATGATATGAGTAAAAGCTTCATTGCACTGAGCAATGTAAAGTGGTCAATAACTCACATTCAGTGTATGACTACTTTAGCTAAGGCAGCCACTTCTCTAAATCAGCCACTTTAATTTACAATTCCTGAATGTGACTCCATGCATTATAGTAGTTCCAGTTTACATACATGCAAAACTACCATTTTTGTTTTCCTCCAGGTGGATGGCCTCTCGCTGTTGGCTGCCACATTACGACACTGGCTGTCGCAGGGCCCTCAGTGTCCCAGTGTGCTGGTGTCCACCCACTTCCACAGCGTCATACAACAGAGGCTGCTGCCCGACTCTCAGCTGGTGGAGTACTTGGTAAGGGAGAGGGAGGCGGAGGGAGAGGGGGGGGGAGTGGGAGGGGGAGGGGAGGAGGGTAACGCTCCTATTATTATAATCAAGACGAGTCTTTGACGATATACACCTATTTTTGAGCCTACGATAAATTTCTGTCGGAGAATGAATGCAGTTGGATTGTGAATGTGTTTGTGAGTGTCTAGAAGTTCATGTATGGTAATTTTATTCTTAAACCAGCTAAGCATAGTGTTCCACACATAGACAGTACTTACTAAAAGTTACAGAAGGTTGAATTTGAACAGGATACAACCCAGGTTACCCAATACATATAGTGATTTGAGCCCTTATAATTAAGGGGCTAACTTAGGCTAAGGGGTTATGTGAACTTTCTCTTACAGGAAACAATAATATTTGCAGTACTCTCTCCATGTAGAACACTGTATGTATTCGCATCTTTACTTCATTATGCTTTGATTTCACAAACCCCATATGACACATTAAATTTTACCACCATGATTATCGATCCCCTGCAGACAATGGACTGCCTCCGTGATGGGGAGGACCTGGTATTCCTCTACCAGCTGGTGCGGGGGCAGACAGATACCAGCTACGCCTGCCACGTTGCTGCCATGATGGGCCTGCCCCAGGAGCTGGTGGAGAGGGGAGCCAAGGTGAACTCCATACCAATCCCAAATTATTGCTTAATATTTGACCCATTTTCCTCGAAATCTGCGCCGTACGTGTATGGCATTTGTATGGGAAAATATCAATTTTGAAAAATCAGTCCAAATCCATTTTTTGACGTTTTTATTACAGTAAAGTGGTTATAACCTCAAATTCAAAAATCACACCATTCTGCTCTATTTGTCTGGAGTACTGGACTCTACTGTGGTGATTGTCCCACCAGCCTGCAACTATCATTGAATATTCTCATGGACAAATGAATAATTCCAACAAGAAACATTAAAAGAGTGGTTGTCATGTCATCTCTCTGGCTATCGACAGGTCTCAGATCTGATCAGGTGCAATGAGCCAGTGATGAGGGTGGATGCAGTCAGCATGGAGGCTCAACGGATGAGGTATGCAATATAGCTAGTATGTTAAACTCAACCATGAACGAGGCTAAAGAATACTCAGCTATAGCACCATTTACCACCTGTGCATGGATCTCTAGCCTTGTACCCAGGGCTTCCTGAAGGCCTGGTTCCTTTTATCATGTGTTGTGACGTAGGGTAAACATAATTCCCCTACATTAATTGGCTAATTTTCAGTCGCTTGCTGTACGTAGTTAGCCTCATTCCCAGGCCCACGTGCACGTTTCACCTTAGCGTCGTAGCAAAGTGCATGAGAGCCAGGGGACGAGACTAGTACACAGTTCTAACCACTGATTAATAAGGAGAGTACTTGTTTATTTATAATATATTGTTTACTATTCCTCAGATGTGCCTAGATGCGCGAGAGTCTGCAAGAAGGGGAAGAGCTCCGGAGCGAGACATTCTGCACGTGTTTTGATAGCTACCTGAAGCCAAAAACGGTGCTAATGGGGTTAAATAGAAGTGGGCGGAGCTCTCCTAAGAACTTCCTGCAAAGCAATTTACCTCTCAAGTAGCAACTCAGGATCAAAGAAATAAACAACTGCAGCCAAATTTACTTTATGCTAGTATGATTTCTACATGTGGCAGCATCTTACCTCTTAGCAGCATGCTCGGGGAACCCCAGTCGGTAGAGAGCTATGACGGCTGCCCCTCCAAGCCCGATGTTGTGCTGTAGAGCCACCTTTACTCCAGGGACCTGCCTCTTTTCAGCCAGCCCTCTCAATTGCCAGCACAGCTCTGAGCACTGGGCCAACCCCGTGGCCCCCAGGGGGTGCCCCTTTGAAATTAGGCCCCCACTGGGGTTCACGACATACTTCCCTCCGTACGTGTTGTCTCCACGATCTATCATCTCTCCAGCTTTGCCTGGGGTAGTGGATGCCATATGGTGAGCTCAAGCCCACCATTCTGGGACTGAAATGCTGTCAGGTTGGTCTCATTCCCACTCACATGCTCAATCTCCATGCAGAATGGGGGTATAGGTATGAGACTATACATAACAGTACGGCATCAACCCAACATCCAATTTAATAAGCAGATCCAGGGATACTAGCCTGAGGCTGCCAATGTCAGCTGGAAACATGTACGATGTATGAGTGTTTTGCAGATCCTCTAGCAACAAGCAAGTCCTCGGCAGCCCTGCCCACATGGTCCTCGGCAGCCCTGCCCACATGGTCCTCGGCAGCCCTGCCCACATGGTCCTCGGCAGCCCTGCCCACATGGTTCTAGGTCTTGTATCTTCTACTGTGGGCATTGGTTTAGGGTATTGCAAGTGCAAAGCTTTGAGCATACATGTACTCCGAATTAAGACATGGCAAGGGCTCGCTGCTACTCAGCTTATCATTCCAGGCTCGCTGCTGCCCTTCATCGCTTACAGATACATTCTGCTCAGCACACCCTCTGCAAACTCTGACCTGTCCTCTGCTCAGTAGAGCACTGTTATTAGCTGTCTGCCTGATGGACAGCCATTTACTCACCAGGTGGACAAAGACCAAGGGCCTCGTAACTGATGAGTTCGTTGGCGGAGAAGCAGTCGTGTAGCTCTACCACTTGCACATCCTGAGGCGTGAGACCAGACTTGCGGTAGACGGTGTCTGCCGCCGACTTGGCCATATCATAGCCAACCTGTGTGTGTGTGTGTGTGTGTGTGTGTGTGTGTTGAGTACATGTGGTGTGTGTTTCAAGATAATAGTGTTAAGAGTTCAATTTCAGCAAACAGCTTTTACAGCTTTTATAAATAGTTCTCTGTACATCTACCTACCATCTTCATGCAGCTCTGCTCTTGAAAAGTGCTAGAAAAATCAGTGGCCATCTCCATGGCAACAATCTCGACTGCTTGTCCCTGTAGCCCACGCTTCCTCACAAAGTCTGCACTGCAGACAATAGCAGCTGCACTGCCGTCTGAAGTGGGACTGGGGAGGAGGAAGGGAGAGAGGGGAGGGGAGGGGAAGAGGGAGGGGAGGGGAGGGGAGGGAGGAAGGGAGGGAGGGGAGGGGGGTGATTCACATTACATTCAATACCTACACTCAATACATGAGACCTTCCACCTTCCCCCTTCATACCATAGGTCGGGTTTTGATTGCGTGGATTTAATTGCAAGCGGGTTTTGAGCGTGCAAAATTAGAATGCAATACATGCGCAATAATGCATGCATATTGCATAAATAATAACACAATCATTAAAATACACAATTCGCCCTTAAAAAGCACTGTTTTCACTATGCCATCGAAACCTGGCCTTCAGTATATAGTCAGGCCCATCCGGGTTCCAGCTAACTTGTGCTGTTGATACATGTAGCCACAGTTAGCTGAGCAAACACGACTTCTGCAACTCCCATTGTCATAACAACAGAACTACATCTAAAATCAGCTTTCCATCAGACTGCACTTTACAGCCAACACCTGACAAAGTAATAAATCACAGCACAGAACGCGAGGGCCTTGTAATTGCCAGTCCATTGACCAAGGCCTGAAACCAGAGACATGTGTCACTTTACAGCCAGCACATGCCAAAGTGATAAATCACAGCACAAAACGCGAGGGGCTTGTAACTGCCACATGCTCCACTGAGCAAGTGCCCGTCTCTTGTAACTGCCACATGCTCCACCACACATGCCACATGCTCCACCACACATGCCACATGCCACATGCCACATGCTCCACCACACATGCCACATGCTCACACACATGCCACATCCACTGCCAGCAAGTGCCCCACACATGCCACATGCCACATGCTCCACTGAGCAAGTGCTCTCTGCTACAACGGCTGTTAAGTCACATCAAGACCTGTTCCATTAGACTGCCGAAGCCAACCTTACTGAAAAGCCTGCTGTGCCCTTGAATTGCCTTTGTACATAAAAATTCACTTCACAAGGCTGGTTCTGATTCTGAAATGGGCAGTTTAGTTAGTGTGTGCATGTGTAGCCTCATTCCCAGTCTCCAGTCTCCAGTACCGGCCATTTTTCGCATGTAGTATTACATATGAAGAACAGCTGGGAGTGGAGACTGGGAATGAGGCTATGTGTATGATGTGGGGGGTAGGGACATGTGGCCAAGTGGTTAAAGCTTTTTGACAGTGGACCAAAATCCCACTGCCAGTCTGGGAGGTCAAAATCAACACCTGTGCAGTCATCTACCAAAAGTGAAAAAATTTTGTGCTTGTTCCTAACCAAAAATGCTTCTGAATAAGCTCCTTTCTCGGAAGTATGTTATCAAAACAAGCACAAGCTTATCTCATACCAGCACTGTAGCTTGGTCAGAGGTTCGTGGACCATCCGAGAGCTCTTGATCTGGTCTAGGGTGTACTCATCTCGGAATTGGGAGTACCTGCAGTGGTTGAGGAGGAGGGGTACAGTAATGGTGGTGTGTGCAGAACTGGGGTGACATTGTAGCTGTAGTGCTTACGGGTTGTTAACAGAGTGTTGGTGGTTCTTCAGGGCTATCTTGGCAAAGTGGTCTGGCGTGGTCCCTGCAGGGCAGATTACAGTGCTAAACACCACTGGGAAAAATTATCGCCATAATACTAAAAGGTCATGATAATCAATATCGCAATTATCGAAATGTGAAAGCAATATCATCAATATGATTATTATCATGGTATTGTTCACCACAGTCTAGTGTAAGTACACTTTTCTAATATCGCCCTGCTATAGATGTTCATAAACAGTCTATCTAATTCCTTCCTGAACTCTAAGCTTCTAACCTCATATGCTAATTGTAGCACAGCAGCACTGACCGTATTTCTCCATGTGTTCCTTGCCGGCACTAGCAAACATCTGTGGTGTTATGGGGGCGGCAGCAATCCCATACTTGTCTGCCAGCACTCCTAAATGCTTCTCCATTGGGTTAGCCCTGTCTGTAAACTGGAGAAGGAGGGAGGGAGGGGGGGGGGGGGGGGCAAATTGGGAGTTGCTGCTACAGCCAGCGTAGAAATTCACAAGATTTGAAGATTCACACAAGCTACCTTTGGCTTTCATTAACTCTGTCGTCCTATCACAAGCTATCGTAAACTCAGATTACAAAGCTACACCATACAACCTCTCAGCCTCATGGTGGTTCTGATCACAAAGCCACACCATGCAACATCTCAGACGCATGGTGGCTCTGATCACAAAGTTGCACCATGCAACCTCTCAGACTCACATGGGATTTGAGGGAGCCCCTCTCCATCTTCTCAAAGCCCAGAGCCAGCACACAGTCAGCCATGCCTCCCTCCACCAACTGCTTGGCCAGAAAGAGGGCTGTTGACCCAGTTGCACAAGCATTGTTCACCTGGGGAGAGAAACATCAGAGAAGGGAGTACAGGTGTGCCATCTGTGACCCTCTTTTCAAATATACTACCTCAGCCTGTGTCTCGCTACCCTACCATCAGCTACAGGTAGGCTGACAGTGGCAGGGCTTCTGAAAAACCTAATCCAGGGCTTCATTTAGGGGCGAATCTCCCCCACTTGGGAATTCCAACCCTTCAAAATAAAATACTGCTCACTATAAGCACCCCCCCCCCCAAAATGTTGTTTTTGCTGCCCCCCCCCCCCCTTGAGAATTTTCCTACATGAACCCCTGTACCTAAAAAAAACAACAGTTTTTCTATGGCTCAACATGAAGGGAATTAACCACGTCAAAACAGCCAGTAAGCTGACAATCAAGGAAGTAATGTGAGGATACTGAACAGTATGTCAGCATGTCACCAAAGCTTCGTCCCAAGGCTCCCCCACGCGTTGTAGTGCATGCAACAAATGATGGGGGAGGTCTGGGATTGTAAGTGTAATGTTCTTCCGTCTAAAGCACTCAGGGAAGAAAGGAGAGTGGATGTGAGCAGGCTTCTAGTGTTATACAATGCTTGAATAGGGTTTCATCTAGGGCTCACTATGAAGGTAGTCTCACATTCCTATACAGTAAACGAGTGCCAGGGATTACGATGGTAGCCTATTACTTGGCCGAGTTGCGGTTGCAAACTGATGAATCCCACCGTATTAGAAATATACCTCTTGGCAAACCGTTCCCTTAGTTACGCTTGTGAAGACAGCTGCCTGCCAAGCGAGGAGCACCATGCTGCATTTATCAACAGCGCTGACAGCAGCACTTACGTTGTAAATAGGGATGCCAGTGAGGCCAAGCTGGTACACGGCTCGCTGGCCACACGTCGAGTCACCTGACATAAGACACAGCATGAATCTGATGAGCAGACTTTGATAAGATGCAGCAATCCTTGCACTCACCGTAGGCATACCCCACCACCGCCTGCTCCACGTCGGAATATGCTATCCCTGCATCCTTCATGGCCTTAGAGGCTGTGAGTGGATGGGAAGAGTCGAGATTGGGAGGCAAAAGTGCACTGACAGCCAGTACTGTATGACCGGTTTTAATTGAAAATTCATAGCTAGGTCACAAAGTTTAAAAACGCAATGAATAGACTATTGTGAGTATGTATCCATGGAATGTCCTCAATTGCAACTACTACAAACGCAATGACCTTTCAAAACCAGGAAATGTCTACTTGGGAGTTTCTGACAGGACTGCCGAGTTTCCTTGGAGATCCTGGTGAGACTTGCCAAGATTCTGTGCAGTTTCTGTGCAAAATCTCAGATGACCCAGGCAAGTATTTTGAGTCCCCTAGCTGTTAAGATCAGAAATTTTCAAAGCTCCCTCCAATTAATCTCTCTCCAATTTTACCAGGAAAGTGTTTCGCTTAGGGGTGGGGCCAAGCCATTATCTAAATGTGATGTTCAATTTTATGAAACAAATCAGAATGGAACGGAATGATATTGTTTCAACTATGTTGTATAGTAACTGTTGTACGGTATGGCATGGTTGTAGTTAATGGTTATCATTTGACCTAGCTACCGGCCGCTTCAGTTTGAACCACGAGTCATGGTTGAGAAGCAGCAAGGGGAGCAGAACCACTTTGCCGCCTGGAAGCCGGCCATGCTTCATCTGCTGTCTTTCTGCAACGCTTGTCATGATGTTCTTTTTGTAAACTGTTGCCTCTCCAAGCACTCAAGCAGCTGGTGGCACTGTTGATTGAACTGGAACTTGCTAAAGCAGACAGTAGTGTGCGTTCTCAACATAATTCATTATATTTTTGCTCTTAAACAATTTCAGTTTTACAAGGAACGTAAAACGTCAGTTGCTTGACAACCACACCATACTATACAACAGGTCTATATGCCATCTATGTAGAACGATAGCCCGTTCTGTGAAAAAATGTGATGGAACCATTCCATTCTGTTCCAGTCCGTTCTGTCATAAGCGGATTCCCGCAAATGGTGTGGGTGGGAGGCCATTACCATTAATCTATATGAACCTCAGTATTGGATTTCCTTCATAAAATTGCATAGCAAGAGTAGTATAATCGCGTACAGCAAACACCAGCATGCAAAACCCTCCATATAGCTAGTTAGTTAGCTGCTTGTACATTCAATAGTGCCTTCCCTGGAATACACGCCGTTGCCTACCAAACTATCAGTCTCCACCCAGAGCCAAGTTAGCCTCGTTCCCAGTCTCCACTCCCAGCTTTTTTTCGCATGTTGTAAAAAAAAGCGGAATGCAAAAAAAAGCTGGGAGCGAAGACTGGGAACGAGGCTAGAGCCAAGTAACACCAGAGTCAAAGTGCTATCCCAGGTCCTTTACCTACTGGATACTGCAATGACTGTCTCAACTGGCATGTGATACTTAATCGTTAGTCCACTACACAATGTCTTTGATAAGGACAGGGTACAGATAGTTAACTTGGATGGCACTCACTAGTGACCACCTTTGGCAGCTCATGGCACTCATTGTGTATTTGAGTGCTGTCTAAATAAACATCACAGCTAGGTTAGGTGTGGGATATCTGGCCGGCTCACCTGACTCCTTGGCCATGTCAGGGTAGTCAAAGTCGGGCCGTCGCCCTGGCTTCTCAAACTGAAGGTGGATACGTGTGTGCGTGTGTGCGTGTGTGTGTGTGTATGCGTGTGTGTGTATGTGTGTAAGTGCAATCACACTTACAGAAGCATCAGTGTGCAATACTCCCTTGTCTGGTTAGACTGCTATTGCCGAACGCAGTGAGGCCAATAATCGTGACGTATGGGCTCAATTTCAGCTAGCACTACAGCCCCTCTCTCTGCTCTCCCATGGCTGATCCTTGGGGAAATGTTGTAGATAGAGAAATCATTTGCCAGAATGCCAGCTGTTTTTCATAGCTGCTTCAGCATTATTGGTTCCTATTCTGGTGACTGACTGACTCAGTTATTAGTATGCATGCAGACTTTGTCAGCAAAATGTCTGCATGCATGCATGCCCCCCTCCCAACATGTGATTTTATTTCTAGCCGTTAGGTAGCGCAGCCTTAATACATAGCAACTACCAGTTTGTGCATGCCCTAGTAGAACGATAGTGCAGTGCGTGCAACATAATATTAGACCTGACCCGACAGGATAGCGCAGATCAAGCCCCGCCCACTCTTGCTCGTTATGCGTTAACGGCATAACTGCGCACACGAACTGCGCTGCTACGACTCCTCGCACGTGGTTGTCTTCTCGTACTATTCTCCTGGTAGCTATGTCTATACCTCAGGCTCAGTGGTCCTTTCCCGCTGTTGGAGGGCAGTCGTCGACCCCTATGGCTATCCAGCAGCAACAGCAGGAGCTCGCTTACCAACCTCTTACGAAGACGGTAGGCGCTCCACCAACTGCCGTTCATTGGTTTCGATTCGATTCCCTACGTCTTCACGACAACCCAGCGTTCACCGATGCTGTCACGAGTGGACTGCGGTTCAAAGCCATCTTCATTATCGATCCCTGGTTCAATGCTAACTACAATAAGGGGCCAGGGGTGAACGTCTGGCGGTTTCTGCTGGAAGCTCTCCGTGATTTGGACAACCGTTTGCAGAAGAAACCTTACCGTACAAGGCTGAATGTGCAGATTGGTCAGCCCACCACCGTTCTCCCGGAGCTCTTCCAAAAGTGGAACGTCGCAAAACTCACCTTCCAAGCCTCTCAAGTGAGCAGTGAGTCGATGAAGTACGATGAAATTGTCAAGGTTATCAGTGCTGAGCATAACGTCCAGATCGTCTCGTTTTATTCACACACGCTGTATAACCCAAGTGACCTGGTTGCCCTCAACATTGGGCAAATACCTCTCACCTATAAGGAGTTTCGACGTCTACTTCCCCTGGTCGGCAAGCCCCCAGACCCCATTCCTGAACCCACCCCAATGTCGGTCTTCATTCCCTCGAACCCCACTGAGGAAATAGACGACCCAGAAGGAGAGATCCCATCCTTACAAGATCTTGGATTTGCGAAAGAAGAGGCCCTCTACACCAACTCTTGGGTTGGCGGTGAAACAGAAGCTCTCAGCCGTCTTTCAAGCTTCTGTACTCGTCGTGTGATGACACCAAATGATCCCATCCATTGGCTGATGAGCAAAGACACCCTGAGCCCCTACACCCGTTTCGGCTGCCTCTCACCTCGCCAGCTATTCACCCAACTGAGGCAGTTTGCTTCCACTTCCACTCGAGGCCAGGCCCTGTTTGAAGAGCTCACCAAGAACCTCCTCTTGCGTGAGTTTGCCTTCCTCGTTGGCTCCTCCTCGACCAAGTTTGACTCTATGCACGGCAATCCTCTCTGTATCCAACTCCCCTGGGACGACAACATTCAGTATCTCCAAGCCTGGCGGGAGGGCAAGACCGGCTATCCTTGGATTGATGCCGTCATCCGCCAGTGTCGGCAAGAGGGGTGGGCTCATTTCCTAGCTCGACAGAGCATCGCTGTGTTTCTGACCCGTGGTTACCTCTGGGTCTCCTGGGTGCACGGGAAGGACTTCTTCCAAGAGTTTATGCTTGATTTCGAGCTCCCAGTGTCGTCATTGTGCTGGATGCAGAGCTCCTGCAGCGGTTTCTTCTGTAACCAGATTGAGAGCTATGATCCATGTTTGGTCGGCAAGCAGATGGATCTGGAAGGGCGCTACATCAAGACCTACATTCCCGAACTTAAGGATTTCCCAGCAGAGTACATCCATGCACCGTGGAAGGCACCTGCGTACATCCAGAGGGACTCTGGATGCATCATCGGGCAGGATTATCCATCACCAGTGGTGGATGTGTGCAACCAAGGTCAGCTCTGCTGCAAGCGCATCCAAAGTATCATGACGGCTCTGAGGGATGTGTACGGCAATGAGTGACAACCTGCAACTGACAACCTCATACATACATTGACTCTTGACTTTTTTTGTTGTTGTATTTACGTATTCATCTTACCCTATCCCCCTGCTATTTATATCAGGTAGCTACTGCCATGATTTTCTTGATAATCTCTATTAATCACGTTAAATTTGCGACGCTAAATTGCTGTTAAGTGCCTCTGTACATGTACGGGGGGGGGGGAGTGCATTGCTTGTATCTTGTGACTATATTTATTGATTGCAAAATAATTGTGATCAGTGGTGTAGTCTGTAGACTCCAGGATGCCTGGTCAAAAAGACTATATGTAGCAGGAATGTTCTCAAGTATAGCTTAGGCAGCACAGGTAGCTGTGTACATGTATTCTAACTGTATTCTGGCCTGGCTATATATAATGCATGTGGCTGTTCTAAAGGCAGGCTGAGTCCAAATATTTGAAGCCTCCAAGTTTTGAGATGTGGATGCCTGTCTCGAAAGACACTGTTTCGCCTATAGCTAAGTCACTAATGCACAAAATAAGGACATGAGCAGCTGTAGCTAGGTAATCAGAGGAACAGTTTTTTGAGCAGCTTTAGGGAGAGGGTCTCAAAAATGACAGTAGATTTTAGAGTTGCTTTGGTGAAAAGGCTGAGTAGCTAGTGATCCTAAGATCTACAAAGCTCATGCAGCTGTCCCTTGAAGATCTAGACCGGCTCCTAATTTGACTCTTATTTCTCACTAGCTAAACATCACCAGAAGACGTAGCATTGGAAACCGTCTCGAGTGAAACTGACTGGACATTGGTAAGAGACCAGCTGAGTATAACTTCACATTCACTACCTTAGATGAAAGCCCAGTAGCTCAAGGGAATCCATTGCCTATGCTTAGAAATAGCTATGAAGATCCTAGGTTAGCTAATTTTAGGTTGCAGAACATCCCTATTAGTTTTTTTTAACATAGATGATAGCTACTTGCATGGTTGAAGATATAGCTAGCTACACACACAAATTGTCAAAACTATATTCTTTGTTTGGAGTAGCTATAGCTACTGAATGTTTCTGCATCTAGTTTGGGTTTCTCTGTACATCATAGCACTGAATATCCTTATGCATACAAAGTCCATGAGACACAGACATGACCATGTGCTTTCCAGACTTCTCGTCATAATTTGCCTTTATCTGGAACAGCCAACAGTGCTTACAGTAGCTACGTACACTAGCTTGCCCATGGTGTAGTATGGATGAGCATGGGAACCTATAGCTAGAGACCATCAGTGACCCTCCATGCTGTTTTAATTTCGGAGCAAGAACAGTATAGCTAGAAGAAAATATTCCTTTGGCTCTGCCAAAATCAAAGAAAAATAATTATATGTGTCTCACTATCTTCCATTTGTCAATGTTGTAGATGTTCTAATTGTTTAATTGAAGAGGTAGCTAGCTACATTGTCAAGAAGTCCAAAGAGTTTCAATGTTGTGTAGAAGTACTGACATGTTTACCACTATGAGCCATTGGCATAGCTACACTAAATAGGACAAAGGCTCTAATTAGAGCTACTTACAAGTAGCTGAAGGTGAGGACATTGACAGGTCCAGAGAACCAGTCTACTATACCTTCAACAGAATGTAGTGCCGCACTCCTAGTGCAATTAAGATGTGGGAAGATTTTGTAGCTTAGTGAACTGCTATCAGCACATCCAGTCCAGAGGGAAGTTATTCAGAAATAGGAGACCACATTGGGGACTGAAATACCTGCAGCTTTACCAGACAAAAGTCACTTCCTACATACATGTAACAATCTGTCATGTAGGTGAATTATGATAAAAGCTCATCTTATTTCATATTGCCAGCAGATAAATTCCTGCATATCGAATTAAAAAGAAAATCATGTACTCTAGCTCCTAACCTTCATGACTACCAATATCATTCCTGTAGGCATTTCTGTCCTGACAACGCCAGCTATGTCTGGAGGATATTAATTTGCATAAAAAACACACACATCATATAACTAACAGAAATATAAACAGAACACAGTATATAACCACTGCATAAAATTGTGTTAAGAGAGCAGCATTGGCCAGCTAGCTGCTATACTACAAAGCACTTTCTTCCTTGCTCTCTGAGCTAGCGCTACTAAGGCCAGTCTGTGAGCAATGACTGCTCTCTCCTGGCTGCTCTGGGTCACAGCTGATGTAAACCTATAGAGAAGAGAAAGGAATGGTAACAGCTATTGCTAATACAATCCTATCATCTGCCGTATAATGGCCCAGCTTGGTACGTAGCATGTTTCAAAACCTACTGCTTAGTAGTGATACATCAATTATTGTAATACAAAGGCTATAGCTACAAGCAATATAAAGTTCCAAGCATAAACAATTAAGTAAATATCACTGCATTATAAGCTAAAAAACTGGGCTGTTTAGCTACAAACAGCAGCAAAATTAGATGAAGATGGTATCCTTTTGCCAAGCCAGGAAATTCTGAAACTTGTAGAAGCATACACTCAGAGATATTTGCACAGTGGTGAATACATTGCTGTTATGCTTAGAATGGAACGAATATATATGAAAAAAGGTGTTAGAGACTATAGTACTAACATTACCACTTGTATTGTCAAGATCATATCCCTCTGGAGGGAAATGGTACAGGAGAGTGGAGTAGAGGCTACGTTTATATCTACTGACATAGGAAAGTATGGTAGTTCAGGGATTAGAATGAGCAAACAAGTACCGGAGGACGCCAGCAAGTTGTTTCATGCCATCAAAAACTCAACGCTGCAAAATTATGACAAAACGTTTGCAGCAGTGACAGGAGAAAACTCAAATGAAAAAGGATACATATCAGTGCTTCAAAAAGCTCTTGCCTCCAGAGCCAAGTGTCTGCTGCTGGTTGGGGGAGGCTCCTACCAGGCACACACACTACATCTTTATAAACAGCTGCATCCAAAGGAGCAGTGTGTGAAGATAATTGACAGTAGGAACCAATGTGTACAGTAGGGTAGTGACATAATTATTACCTTGATTTATATAATTATGTATGTTAAGGCAAATTGCAATTGACATTCTATACACTCCAAAAAAGAAGGGTTACTATAACCCACAAAACAATTACACGTATGTATTATATACTTTGTACAAATGCAGGATGCTGAGCCTCAACTGCTCAGATATGTGTATATGCGGATTATAGAGCTCAGTTCATTTGTGGCTGTTTACTGACACTAATAGCATCCTAACATTATGGCAAAGATTATTAGTAATTTTCATAATAAAGTGTTAGCTCAGTGGCAGCTTTACTATATACTGCTTAATGTGCAGTCTACATACGTGGAATAAGTTTTGGAATGCATTACGGACTAGCTTGGAATAACTGTTTTGGAATGCAGTGTGGGCTGAGCTCAGCTAGCGTATATATATATATATATGTGCGCACTTCCGTCACGCTTAGGAATGCAATTAGCTTCCTTAGTGTTATTACTATGTCTGTATTTGTGTTGTTAGGAGAAACGCTTCCGGCCACGGGGGTTAAGCACGTGTTCAAGATGGCGTCCTGACGAGTTACATGGATGCCGCCTTTGTACTACAGCTCAAATCGATCACTTCTTTTTACCCAGGTAGGCTTACTACAGCTCCAATGCGATTAGAGTTTGTGTAGCCACTGTTTCAGCAGAGATCTGACCGCTGGAGACAGACGGTACGCGGATCGATCGCCAGCGATACGAACGTGAGTTTCAAGCAACCCTGCTCTCGTGTAGTAGCCATAACTGATCCTTGGAACTGTGTTGTATACAGAGACATTCGTCTCCTGAAGGCTCATTCGCGTAGAGTAGCTTCTCCGGCAATTGCGTGGGCGATGCAGCTTCTAGTGAGTGTGGTTTTGTGCTAACTAACTTACGTCATAACTCTGCGCGAGGCTATCTGCGCAATGCGTATGCCTAGTGTACCTTTTGCTACTTCATTTCCCTATACACACATTCTCCCACAATGTAGTTTACCATGTAACCTGCTGTGACTATTATGACAGATGGCTGGAAATTGCAGGCAAAAACATATTTTTACAACTCCAAGCTGTAATAGCAAAGAGCCGACTATGGAAGGTGTCTCTGGTACATTCAACTCCTACAATACACAACTTGCATCCATTGACATATACACATACAGGCCACAGTGGGTTCTAACCCAGTACATTTAAATGCACAAAATGAAGTAAAAAAAACAAAAATATGCATACCACCAACATTTTGAATTTTGCCAGCTTCTGAGACAGATCACAAAAAAATTGAGGGGTGGGGGGTGGGTGGAGGGAGGGATAAGTTTAATAAATTGCATTAGCCCACTACTTTACATGTTCACTGCAATCATTAACTTATGACACCATTTTATCAGGATGCCTTCACATTCTCCATTTGATACATTCTTCATTAATGTAATAAAAATGTTATTACGTATGAAAATTAACCCTTATAAACTTGAGCTTGTAGCATGGGTTTAGCATAAGTAACAAGTAACAAGGTTTACATGTCCTCATAGTTTATAAAATGGCCATGGCTGCTGTGTACTGTCAAAAGATAGTGTAACTTGATATTTTAACTAGTAACAAGTCTCAGTAGAGTCTCGCGGGCCAGCCTCACTCGCACACTCCTCATGTGCGAGTGTGGCTGGCCCGTGAGACTAGTCTCAAGTGCTGTACTTAATTTTTCTTATACCCTTATAGGTTCAGCACATACTAAACTAGGTAGTGAACCTCAGTAGGTGTAGAGGTGCAGCGGCACTCTAGCCGATTGAGGTTCAGCACATACTGAGCTGGGTAGTGGAGTCTACTGTAGGCACAGGGTGCTGAACTGCTGCTAAGATATGTCATGTGTTCAATGGGGGGGGGGGAAAGGGGGGGGTACGCCCCTGTGCTTCCCACCTAGCCTAAGGCATTCCCCCCCTGACAGTAAAAAGGCACAAGGCCATACTGCCAGAGGGTTGGGCAGATCATCACTCTGCCAGCCAACTGACTAGGATTTCCCCCGAAGGCCTATGGGAACAGAAGCTACATGCCCTTGCTTGGTCTCCTATCAGAAAGGGCTCCGGTTTTGTGAGGAAGGATCAAGGTAGGAACCCATATCGTCCGAGACCACGGTGGAAATTTTCCTTACCTCAACCGGGCTTTCCGAAAGAAGCGACCAGCACTCGACCAAAACCTTTAGCATGCCCCGAAGGGCACTGGGTCTGGCCACTGGCTGACGGTCAAGCGAACTTGGCCGAACCAGAGAAGCCGAGGCCGTACACTGGTGTCTTCCCAAACAAAACGCGCGCTCGCAGCGATGAACTCTGCGAGGTGACCCGAAGTGCAGCGCGGAAGGGCCCTCTTTTATACCCTCCACGGAGGCTCGCAAATGCTTATGGGTTTCGCAAAATGTACACACTTCCGGTCAGAACCGGCTGCAATTGATTGATCGATAATTTGTTTTTTTGCAGCTGCCATGCTATAAATGCGGTCCGAGCTTAGCTGTGCCGCGATTCTGGTATGGATACCGGAGGAAGCAACTGCGCAAGTGCTAGTAGTGCGAGTGGTAGTATCAGCCGACTAGGTACTGTTACCCCAGAGAACAGAGATGGAGAACTGTCCATGTCCCAGAGCGACATATCTGTCCACAAGGAATTCCTCTGGGGGCAGGAAAAAGACCCACAGGTAGCTGTGATGAGCCTATAGAATAAATGCATTTGCTACATGTATTTAATAATTGGACATAGCAGACTATACTAGGCCACACCCCACCAGTAATACTTGTAAAACCATAGATTATAGAGTAGAATTCTACTCTATAATCTATGGCAAAAACAAACCACTGTCTCAAGATGACACTCCCACAATGTTGGTATTTATTAGAACCCCTCTTTTAGGGACCAGCTCCAATGTCCCAATTACTGGGGGTGTTCGTATTTCAGGGATCAAATAATAATTAGTTTGGTGTCCTAATGAAAAAAGGGAATGTTGTAAAGGCATTGGATCAATTATGGAATATGAAAATGTGTCATGAAGGCACTGCAGAGCTCAAAGCTACCCCTTGACAATAGCTGGCCGGAGAATGAGGTTACTGCCGAATATTCTTTGAGCTTGTAAGTGTACTCAGTACAGAGCTATAATAGTACCTACGTACTAATTATTATCAAATTGCTAGTTCTAGCCCGGCTGCTTCTGGCTCTTTCATCGTCTGCCGTGCACAGGTGGTGATGTGTGTGGTGTGGGGTGGAGGCAAACTGGGACTGTCCTACTATGAGGTGGATATGGCCATCCTCCACATCATGCCCGATGTCGCTGAGAGCCAGGACTTCGGGCTTCTCAGGAGAGGTAGGCTAGCTTAACCTCGTTCCCAGTCTCTCCGCTCCAGTTTTTACGTCGCAACTGGAGTGGAGAGACTGGGAACGAGGCTAAGAGAATGTAGGATTTTTGATCGAGGGAAGATGGGAGGGGCTGGGTACCAGATTAGTATTCCTATGCCTAGTCCTTCCGTGCTGAGATTATAATCTCGCCGCTGTAGAGAAAATGACTGTAGGATAAAATTAGAGTTTGGGTATGAGACTACAGATTGATTTCATTCCCAGATTTCTATCATGTGAAGGAGAACGTGGGAATGAGGCTAAGTACCACCTACATAGCCTTGTTCCCAGGCTCTCCCAACTCTAATGATGTAAAGCAGAACGGGAAAGCCTGGTATATTTTATGATGCAATTACCTGAAAATAGGACACAATGCAACGTGCAATGGATGGAATTGAGACACTATTGCCGTATATCCACTGACACGTATCAGTGGGAAGTTTTAAGAAGAGCTCATGGTCTTGGACTATGACTGAAGGAACTACGTAGAGGATCGCCAATAGTATATGTACCCCTCTTTGGGATTCTTTATCGGGTTCTCCCTGTGCAGTGCTGCTGCAGTTGCAGCCAAGAGTGGTGGTGGTCAGCTCTAAGACCGATGACAGGATGCAGAAGATACTGCAGGACTATGGTGTGTTTGTACAGTACGTATTGTTTCAGCCTATGTTTCGGTACCACAGTGACTAGGAATGAGACCTAGACCCACCTCCTGCCCCCAACCCAGTTTAGAACAAGGTTGCTTCCTCTAAGCACTTTTTTTGCTATGGCTGTTACACAATGTAGTAGCTACTACTGGAATTATACTTGATGTTGAGTACACCTATGATAGCACCCTAAATGCTATTCAAGACTTAAGACATTTAGGGAATGATGAGAAGATTCCAAAATATTCTAGGCTCTTTCTCAAACTACATGTCCAGGGACTGAGCCTCATTCTCAAGCCACATGTCCTGGGAATGAGCCTCATTCTCAAGCCACATGTCCTGGGAATGAGCATTCTCAAGCCACATGTCCTGGGAACGAGCCTCATTCTCAAGCCATGTGGTCCGGGAATGAGGCTAGACATGCTTAGTTAGCTTGTTGATTACTACATCTTTTGTCTACCTTGTCCCAGCTTCAGCTAAGCCACAGAACACAAGCTTTGACAGTGACACTACCTTTGCCAAGGTTGAAGTGCTACCAAGCTCAGATTTCCGTAAGTGGAAGATCACATCTATCAGCTCTTAAGATCTGGTAAATGCAGAAGTGTAGTCTGCTCTGAATAGGGCACTGGCTAGGAGAAATAGCTGTACCTAGGACCATTACACTTCGGAAACACTTAATTCCAGTGACTGTATGGTAGCTGATATACGTCCTTTCCAGGCTCAGAGGAGAGGAGGAGAGGAGGGGAATACATAGGACGGGAGGGGAGGGAAAAGAGACAGTCTATCGAGCTAGCCCCTCTCTACGCCCTTCTCAGAAAGGTGTGAGCTTTTCTGTAGATTCATTGACTAGGGTAGGTACTCTCAGATTGGTTACCTGATCCATGGGGCAATCTCTCCAGGTGTAAGACGTATTAAGTCCCTGCAAAAATAAAGCAACTGAAGCATAAAGCCTGGAAATATATGATTGGGTAAGGTTGGGATACGGGCACATGCACGAGATTGTTTTTGAAATGTTCCTGAAGCACACACGTACGGAGGTGTAATGGTCCTAGGTACAGCTACGTTTTCCTAATCTATTGCTGGAATGAAGCAACCTCTATATAGGCAACTCTTGTATAGCACTATTCAAGCATAGTTGCTGCAACACACATCTCATGCTACAGTGAGTGCCTTAGTTGCACTCTTGAAATGGATCAAGAGAAATATTCTGAATCACGAGAGGAGTATCATGTGCGGTTCCATGTACAGGGCTGGAGCCATGCCGGCGTCGCGTTACGACTACTTCCAGCCTCCCTGGAGTGCCTGAAGAGTGCAGCGATGAAGAGAGGCTCATCCGAATAGCTTCACTCATACCACTGGAGAGCAGCAATATGGTACTGAAGAACGCATGGCCGTGTATGGTATTCATGCGTACCTTTTATATACAAACGTTTTTAGTCATCTGAGTGGTCTAAGTCGCAGAGCATGCCTCTGAGCCCCTCCCTCATCTCTCCAGGTGCGTAGCCTGGGTGTGTTGCTGAAGTACGTGGACAAGAAGCGGCTGGGGGTGGAGCTGGAGGAGGTGGGGACCAGAGTGCCAGTCCTCGCCATCAGGACCTTCTCCCTGTGAGTCTGCAAATGTGGTGTGGTGGTGTATGGGGCGTAGCAGAGTGAGGTTACTACAGTACTCTAGATATTTTATTGATAGCATAATATTTTCTTGTCTTCTCGATTGTGATCAGAATTATTTCTTCACTCTTAGGGACAGTTTGATGGTCGTGGACGAGAGCTCATATTGGTAAGATAACAATGTATAGTGACCGCCTTCTCCACCGGATGCGGTGGCCTGCCTTGTGCACTGTTTTGTAGTAAGTATGTACAAATACAAAGTAATAAATGCAAGAGGATCATATTTTGAGCTTCCCCTCTGATTCATCCGTGTATACAGCCTTCATCTCCCTCCCCCCCCCTCCTCCCAGTGCACTGCAGATCTTTCAGAAGGAGCTCCATCCCTCTGTATACAAAGCTGGCAAGGGTGCCAAAGAAGGCCTCTCCTTATTTGGTATGAGACATTCATCCACTGTACTACACATTAATTGAGATTGATGCCGATCTCACACAGGCATAGTGAACAAGACAAGGTCGCTACTTGGCAGCAGGCTGTTGAAGTAAGTTTTGACTACAGCACGTTCCTTTGTAGCTAATGCAATTCCCATTCAAGAGACTGTTATCTGTCTCTTCCTCATGCTCGTATACACGCACATTTGTAGTGCACACCTCGTTCCTATGCCCCTTGTAGTACGAAAAACAGGGCACGATTTGTTTCCACAGTGTGAAAAAAAGCTTTGGGGTAGAGCCTGAGAACAAGGCTACACCTCACATCTGATTCACATTTCAAGCTCATTGTTACACGCCTTTCTTTTAGTGCACACAAACCACACCTTCACACACACACACACACACACACACACACACATATACACACACACAGGCTGTGGTTCCTAAGGCCCCTACAGGACCTGGCCACTCTAAAGCAACGCCAGGATGCGGTGGCCTTCCTGGCCTCTACACGCAATGAGGAGACGGTTTCAACCCTACACGACTGTATCAAGCACATTAAAAACTTACCAGTGAGACTTATTTTCTACCAATACATCTTTGTAGTAGGTTTGTACCTAGGCCTCCCCTTGTAGCTTTTTTGCAGCCATGCTGTGAGAAAAAATCTGGACGGAAGGCCTGGGTTCGTGGCTGTCTTTGTAGTACTCTGTGCCTTTGGACAGTGTAAATATCTGGGGAGAGCCAGTAAATTATTGGGACGTGCATGTACAAGCAATGTCCTTATTATTCAAGGAATGCAACCCAAATTCCATTATGTCGCTGATTAGTTTGTTTGATTTTTGACGAATTCAAAGAAGACAGCCTGATCCTCCTTTCTGTCTCATTGTTGTTTATTCTGCAGAGAATCCTGACTCGGATGAATGCAGCACAGGCCACTATGAACGACTGGAATGCCATATACAAGGTATCAGCGCACCTATCAACTATTCCACACAACATCACTGCCACAGCACTGGTACACATGTGTAGCACAAACATCAGTGCTAGAGGCAATAAACATGACTGTAGCTTTGTACTATGCTCATATGAATCCAAAGGAAGACTCAGCCATCTTCCAAGATGCTCCAACTCCTTGTGAAATTATCTTATGCAAACTTATCAAGTGATGTATAGACTAATGGAGGAGCTTCTCCCATTCACTCATGTACAAGGAATGAAAAGAGCATGTATCTTTGATAATACCTATAGGCAATGCATAGGAAGGGGTGTCGGTGGCTCTCCTACGTAGGAATGGTACAGACCACGGTACTGTGAAATTTATCTAACTAGTTCGATCCTCTCCCCTCTCCCTCTCCCCTCTCCCCTCCCCTCTCCTCCCCTCCCCTCCCCTCCCCTCCCCTACCTTCCCCTGCTCTTAGACAATCTACAATGGAATCTACATTGCTGACATCTGCCGTTCTCTACCACAAGACATTGCCATCTTCAAGAAAGTACGTTTCAAGATACTTTACACTATTGTTTTTTTACCTGTCTCTATTCCACAGCATTTTTTGTATATGAAACAGCCAGCATGCCGCACTCTCTAATTATTTAATTGTTTTGGTAGCCTTTGCTGCCACTACATAGAGATTTGATGAACAACAAAGGTGAGAGGCTAATGGCTAATGTGCACAGTGGGAGCACGTATGAGTTAACATCTGCTCAAATTATATGAACGATCTAATTACCCAAGCATAATTTTTATAATAACTGATTTTTCTTTCTGAATACAAGCCATGCAAGCGGATTTTTGCTGTCCAAAGGAAGCTATTGAATGTATCCGGCTAAGATTGGTTGTGGGAGTGGTATAATGTATATTATTACATATTCTGCATTCTGTAGACAGCGGAGGCCTTCTCTGAGGACCTGAACCGCCTCGCCAGCATCATCAACAAGATCGTAAGTTAGAGGCATGCCCAGAACGCTCTATATCAAAAAAGGTGGGCTTATATACACAGATACTGAGAATCAAGTTTACCTTATGAATAAGTTCAGCCAATATTTAGCAATAGGTGATAGCCATAACTGGGAAAGCTTCATACACACACCAGTATAGGTCACATGATATTTTTGCAGGGGGCCAGCTGGGCCTTTAGCTGTCTCGATTCCAGGAATTCGAGGCTGGTACCATAAGTATGAGCCCAAGCCATTTTCGTACAACACAAAGTAGTTTGTACCTTCTATTCCTTAATAACTGCCATAGGCACATTTATGTGCCCATATATAATAGAGAAAAGCATGTACTTTATATTAACATCTAATATAAAAAGATTCACATTAGCCTTATGGATGTATTAAAACTTGGCTGGGAAAGGGTTAAGACAGCAGTGCAGGCACTCGGTTTGTGCTAGAGTATCAATACTGTTGCTGTCTGCTATAGGTGGACTTTGGCGAGTCTTCGTTCTCTGTCAAGCCCAATGTGGACGCTGTGCTGGATGACAGTAAGGGAACATATCCTATTCTCATTGAGAATTGATTATGCACTCCTGGGACCATGAATGTACTCTTCCTCATACTGTAATAGGAAGTGCTTTGAGGCAGTGTGTCAGTTAATACACTAGTCTAAGCATGTGTATAAGCTGTTAGTTCATATTTGGTAATAACGTTAGTAATCTGGCCTTATGAAAATGGGTAAGACCTAGCATACAGCGAGACAGGCTCACTATACAAGACTCGCTAACTGTACAGTATACTGAAAATAATGGCAGTCTCGCAGTTATCAAAAATTCTTTTCACATTGAAACACACTGTGAAAAGAATTTTTGATAACCACTGTTTCACTGTGAAGAGAATTTTTGGTAACCACGAGACTGCCATTATTTTCAGTATACTGTTAGTAATCTGGCCATCATGTTTGAATTTTGCTGTCTATAGTATGCACATGCTCGATCGGATCCCAAGTGCTCCTCTCTTTACAATACATCAATAGTTCCTACACATCTACCCTGTCATTACAGCCCCGTTGTTCCCTCCCCTAGAGAAAGCACTGTTTGCAGGACTCCCAGACCTGATGTCTAAGGTGGCCGGAGAGGAGATGGGCAAACTCAACAACAGTGTCTCGGAGTGCAGTGTCCTCTACCTGCCCCAGGTACATGTACATACCAGCACATTCAGAGTCTCCTGGTTTTATAGATGTGATTTAGAGAGAACCTTCTAGCAGGGAGTGCAGCACACTTGCTCACAGCCTTCCTGTGTGAACCTGATAACCACTTGGTATGAACTTATAAACTAACAGCTAGCCTGGAGCCCTTGCAGCCAACTACTTGCCATTTCACCTCTCTGTGACTAATAATTATATACTACTTTCTAAATTGCCTTAGAGATACATGCTTGGATTTCATATTTGCAACCCATCCATGCCACTAGATATAGTAGCTACATGTGTGTATTCATCACATAAGTATATGCTTGTGTTCGACACATAACATCCATCACCCATACATCTTAAAACTCGTGCAGTGGGTGGGGCCATAACTATGCATGCTTTGGTAGGAAGATTCCATTTTTAGTACACAGTGCACATACATATATTCATTCTGTGGAGAGCGATGATACATCACCATCCCCTCCCTCCTCTCAGCTTGGCTACATGCTGGCTGTCCCTCGCTCTGAGGTGGACGGGAAGGAGCAGCAGCTGGCGAAACGCTTTGACCTCGACTTCATGGTGGGTGGGTGGACTGGGGGTTCTCTCTAAAGTCATACTGTACGTTACTGCTGTATATCCCACAAGACAGCAGGTATATAGGTCCTGTACATGTAGCTTATATACTCACTAAAATATCCAAACATGGAATACACAGAATTTTTGTAATTACTAGTTACTTAACTACATCAGTTTTGCTGTACGCAGCTTGCTATCGAAACACAATATTCAAGAATGATTCCAGTCAAGGCCTGCACTGACAATACGGGAGCCTAAGTCAGCTACTATAGTAGTCACATGAATAATTGTTATTTAACGAAACCCTTTAATAAATGTTTTAGCATCAGTAAGCCTGGAAGCCTATACCTAGGCCTGCTGTGGCTATCAACTCCACAGGTAGCCTCGTTCCCAGGCTCCATTCAGAAGCTTTTTATTGTACCACATAGAAAAGCAGTGTGATAAAACCTGGGGAGTGGAACCAGCTATGGAATGAAACTACTCCACTGTTATAAGCTAGGTGCTACACTGCACTGGCGAGGTCCAACAGGGCTGCAACTGGTCTGCTGTTTGTACTGGTATAACGGGTAGTATAACTTTAGAGCATGAATGTGAGGTTTATGCATATTCACAGAGGTGAAATGCCGTATTTTTTGCCATGCAGTTTATGTCCACCAACCAGGCTCATTTCAAGAGTGCAAAGACCCTAGGTGAGTACCACCTGCAAGCTCATGCAGCCTTGTTCTCAGTCTTCATTCCACAACCAATTTTTTCAGAGCTGGATGCCATTCTTGGTGACACTCAGTGTGAGATTCAAGGTGAGGTGTAGCACGAGCTCAAATCTAAAATTTTGGCATGTGACCACTTGCCAAAGTTCATAAGCATGTGCTTCCCTTATCTCTACTTCCTACAATGTACATTTACACTCATTACTTTTACCTCCTGTGATGGCAGTTTTGGGTTTCCTAATCTTCTTCTTTATCTTTCCATTTCCCCACCCCTCTGGACCCCTCCCCCCGCCCCCCCCCCCCCCTCCCTTCTCTCTCTCTCTCTCTCCCCCCTCTAGACCACGAGACGGCCATCATGCACCAGCTACAGGGGCTGGTCCTTGAGCGTGCTGGAACATTAGTTACAGTCATGGAGCTTGCTGCTGAGCTGGACTGGTGAGCCCTAGCAGATGTCAGCCTCATTCCCAAACCAATTGCTCCCCAGGCCAAATGCTCTTGCAATTGCTAGCCTAATTCTGATGTCAAATGGTTGTCACGTTCCCAGGCTAAGTACTACCAGACAACTGCTTCTAGTTGTACATGTAGAATTGTTAGCACACCCACCCATACCCCCCCCCCACACACACACACAGTCTAATTGCTTTGGCGCTATTTGCGCGAGAGCACAACTGTGTCCGGCCGGATCTGACAGAAGACAGTGTCATCTACATCAAGGCTGGGAGGTAGGCCACCTCAGTGATGTAATAACATATAGAACATTCACACACACAACCACATGCACACATGCATACACACACGTACACCCATAACACACACACACACACACACACACACTACACATGGACACCCATAACACACACACACACACACGTACACCCATAACACACACGTACACCCATAACACACACACACACTACACATGGACACCCATAACACACACACACACATAACACACACACACACACATGTACACATATAACACACACACATAACACACATATAACACACACACATAACACACACATGTACACATATAACACACACACATAACACACACACACACACACACACACACACACACACACACAGGCATCCCCTACAGGAGCTCTGTGTGAGTCCCTTTGTCCCCAACGACACTTGCCTTGACCTGGAGCATGGCCGCATGAAGATCCTCACTGGACCCAATGCCAGTGGGAAGAGCGTCTACCTCAAGCAGGTACAGGATGAGCATTTCTCGAATCACGTGCACTTGATTTATTATATGTGCCATCCTAGCTAATGTACCTTTGAACAGAGGCATTGCACTTATGAGATTGAGGTAATCTCATGCGGGCCTTCTCACCCAAGCTTTTATCTTACATTGTGGAGAAAATATAGTCTTGTTCTCAGGCCCCCCCCTACATTTCGTGCTGCAAGTGACAAAAGCGAAAAATGCTGGGGTGAAGGCCTGGGAATGAGGCTAGAAAATGACCTTTTCTTCATAGTGCAAGTTAATAAATTGGAGCATGGAGGCCTGCGTATGAGACTGTACACTATCTGTTAGGTTATTTTATATGTGTGTCACCTTCCTGGCAATTAAGTGACCAACTCCTGTCGATTACAGCCATTTCAATGACGCTGTATAGTACGTAATTACATGTATTGCACCTTCTGCCCATGTTGTGTTCAGGTAGGTCTGCTGGTGTTCCTGGCCCACATCGGCAGCTTCTTGCCAGCAGAGGGCGCCAAGATAGGCCTGGTGGACCAGCTGTTCACCCGCATCCAGACCAGGGAGTCCGTCTCCGTGGCTCTCTCCACCTTCATGATAGACCTCAGCCAGGTGGGCTGCCCTTGTACTGTACCGCTAGCTCAGCTGTCGCCATACCTGGATGTACGTACCACTCCCTGTGCAGGTATCCATTGCCCTGAGGGAGAGCACGGGGAAGTCCCTAGTCATTCTGGACGAGTTTGGCAAAGGCACTGCCACAGTGAGTGTGCAGTATAATATTATACCGTAGGCCGAGTGGGAATAATTGGTATTTGTGAGTTTGTTTCGAGCGTACTAAAATTAGGAAGCAATACATGTGCAATAATGCATGCATACGCATGTGCATGCACAATTATTAAATATACAATTTGCCTTCACAACCTGGAAACGCAATGTTTTTATTACACAATCAAAACCCGGCCTAGCCTGTGCTTTAGATGATACAGTCATGCGTAAGGACACACTGAAGTATATATAATATGATATGAGTAAAAGCTTCATTGCACTGAGCAATGTAAAGTGGTCAATAACTCACATTCAGTGTATGACTACTTTAGCTAAGGCAGCCACTTCTCTAAATCAGCCACTTTAATTTACAATTCCTGAATGTGACTCCATGCATTATAGTAGTTCCAGTTTACATACATGCAAAACTACCATTTTTGTTTTCCTCCAGGTGGATGGCCTCTCGCTGTTGGCTGCCACATTACGACACTGGCTGTCGCAGGGCCCTCAGTGTCCCAGTGTGCTGGTGTCCACCCACTTCCACAGCGTCATACAACAGAGGCTGCTGCCCGACTCTCAGCTGGTGGAGTACTTGGTAAGGGAGAGGGAGGCGGAGGGAGAGGGGGGGGGAGTGGGAGGAGGGTAATGCTCCTATTATTATAATCAAGACGAGTCTTTGACGATATACACCTATTTTTGAGCCTACGATAAATTTCTGTCGGAGAATGAATGCAGTTGGATTGTGAATGTGTTTCTGAGTGTCTAGAAGTTCATGTATGATAATTTTATTATTAAACCAGCTAAGCATAGTGTTCCACACATAGACAGTACTTACTAAAAGTTACAGAAGGTTGAATTTGAACAGGATACAACCCAGGTTACCCAATACATATAGTGATTTGAGCCCTTATAATTAAGGGGCTAACTTATGCTAAGGGGTTATGTGAACTTTCTCTTACAGGAAACAATAATATTCGCAGTGCTCTCTCCATGTAGAACACTGTATGTATTCGCATCTTTACTTCATTATGCTTTGATTTCACAAACCCCATATGACACATTAAATTTTACCACCATGATTATCGATCCCCTGCAGACAATGGACTGCCTCCGTGATGGGGAGGACCTGGTATTCCTCTACCAGCTGGTGCGGGGGCAGACAGACACCAGCTACGCCTGCCACGTTGCTGCCATGATGGGCCTGCCCCAGGAGCTGGTGGAGAGGGGAGCCAAGGTGAACTCCATACCAATCCCAAATTATTGCTTAATATTTGACCCATTTTCCTCGAAATCTGCGCCGTACGTGTATGGCATTTGTATGGGAAAATATCAATTTTGAAAAATCAGTCCAAATCCATTTTTTGACGTTTTTATTACAGTAAAGTGGTTATAACCTCAAATTCAAAAATCACACCGTTCTGCTCTATTTGTCTGGAGCACTGGACTCTACTGTGGTGATTGTCCCACCAGCCTGCAACTATCATTGAATATTCTCATGGACAAATTGAATAATTCCAACCAGAAACATTAAAAGAGTGGTTGTCATGTCATCTCTCTGGCTATCGACAGGTCTCAGATCTGATCAGGTGCAATGAGCCAGTGATGAGGGTGGATGCAGTCAGCATGGAGGCTCAACGGATGAGGTATGCAATATAGCTAGCATGTTAAACTCAACCATGAACGAGGCTAAAGAATACTCAGCTATAGCACCATTTACCACCTGTGCATGGATCTCTAGCCTTGTACCCAGGGCTTCCTGAAGGCCTGGTTCCTTTTATCATGTGTTGTGACGTAGGGTAAACATAATTCCCCTACATTAATTGGCTAATTTTCAGTCGCTTGCTGTACGTAGTTAGCCTCATTCCCAGGCCCACGTGCACGTTTCACCTTAGTGTCGTAGCAAAGTGCATGAGAGCCAGGGGACGAGACTAGTACACAGTTCTAACCACTGATTAATAAGGAGAGTACTTGTTTATTTATAATATATTGTTTACTATTCCTCAGATGTGCCTCTATTGTGTCACAGTTCCTTGAATTGGACTTGGATAACAGTGACGTGGGGATGTTTCTCAAGGACTTTGTTGTCCCCACAGCTGAGGGGGTTTTATGACATTATGCTGCAACATTATAACCTGTTAGCTTGTCTGCTATAACCTATACTTCCGACAGTTCCTGGCCTTATTAAATTTGATACTATTGCGCATGCGTGAACTAGATTGGCGGGCACATGCCGCCAAATTTGCCTCTAACCCTTTGTGTACAAGGGGCTTACTGTGGGAGTGTAGCTGTGTGGAAGCGGTAAAGGCTATTCACAGCATTCAGGGACCATGTGGATCCAAGTTCGTTCCATGGACGGGCGCAAGAGCGCCCGCATAGACAACCTGAGCAAGCTAACCAAGATTGAGGAGCTTCGAGAGAGGCTCGCGGAGGAATTCGAAGCTGAGCCCTCAAGACAGCGACTCTTCTACAGAGGAAAACAGGTGAGTTATCATTTTACGTGTTTATACTCTGGAGCTAGAATTGCAGTAGCCGAGTTTGTTCGGTGGGGTCGTTGGCATCACACTACCCACATTTAATATGGGTATGTGGGTGGCATAATATCATGCTAGTCAGCTTCTGGGCCTAGACGATTAGGGCCCATGTGATGCCGATTAGTTCCAATGCGCCTAAGAAATGTTCTGTTGATGTGTACCCATGAGTGTGTGGCAAATGTAGCACTAGTACTAGTGGAAGAGTCACTGGTAACCCGTGGGTGGTAATTATGTCTTCCATTATTGCAAGATGGCAGTGGCGTGCAGTATCCCGTCTCAAAGAGCCACCCAATTATCATGTACTGCTAGTTCATTCTATGCTCCATAATATTGTATGTTAATAATTAAATTCATGGCTGACAGGCTATCAGCGCTATTTCCCTGCCACTACAGTGTCATCAAGAAAATTCTTAAATTACATCAGCTGCTTGCTGCATACAAGTCTCTTATTCAGTTAAGCGGGCTGACAGCTTTTTTTGTCAACCCCTAACTAGGCCACTACACAGCTACTCATCATCTAGTGAGCTAGCTCTAGGGGCTAATAACTTGTGGTTGGGAGTTACATATCCTGCAAGATTCTTGCGTTGTGTGGAGACTTGTGGTGAAGCTGATTAGACTGTATTGATCCTAGCTTGTATGATTTGATTAAGGAATACATGTCATTATCCCCTCATTTCTTGCAGCTGGAGGACGGGCACTCTCTGTTTGACTATGATGTGGGTCTGAACGACATCATCCAGCTGATGGTGCGGCCTGTGCCCGTTGACCCCACCCCTGCCCCCAGAGCGGTTCAGAACGGAGGGACTACAGAGGACGAGACGAATGGGACGGGAGAGGAGGAGATGCAGAATGGAGACAGTGAGGAGGACGGGGAAGAGAGCATGGAAGTTGTGAGTCGGTTATGACAGTTTCTGGTTATTATGTGTTTACACAGGAAGCCTCATGCTTTGCCCTCGGATGGGTAGTTAGAGTTGGGTCTGGCTATCTGGGAGCACTAACTGACTGATTCTTGCTGGTCTAGACCCTTAGGGAGCGAGGTAAAGGGGAGAGACCCACCTTTAACCAAACCACTGTCGTGCTAGCTAGCTAGCCAGCTAGCAGCTGTCTCTATTTTGTTGTTTTTCCTTAATCTTAGCCCGTAACATTCCAAATATGGCAAGAACTCGTTATTTGAAGGTACCTGATGAAGTGTACGGCATTGAATGCCTAATTCTTTAGACATTATTTAGACGACAGTTACTGTGGTTACTACATTCCTGAACCCATTCCTGTTTGCTACCATCTGTGACTCGACACTGGACACCGACAGTTGTAATTACTACAGTTCATGCTTTCCTCTGGCTCAGTCCACCCATTATGAGTGAAGCCGTAGTGTAAACACAGCTGTGTGGTTTCCTCCCTCTTTGTATGGTGTATGGGTAAGGAAATGGGACTGAAACCCGGCTACGCTATTTGAGCTACCTGGCGCCCCTTCTTGTCTCCAAGAGCTCTGGATTCTAAGAAGGCTCAGGAACCTGCTGTGTAGCACTTCTGGTGATGTTACCAAGGGGAATGTGGGGGAAAATAGTCTGTCTGGAACTGGTGCTATTTCCTATCACACCCTAGCTTCTCTGGGGGCTTAATCAAATTCAGGCAAAATTTACCAGCTGCTTGCATTACAGTAATTAAAGCCATCACATGGCAGTACATGTACTCCTTTAGAAGGCACAGGAAGGGATATCAAACTTTGGCTGTGCTGTATACTCTAGTGATACCTTGAGTGGTCTAATGCAGTGCCACTTCCAGTGGGAGTAAATGGACTGTATACCTTAGCCTTTTGGGGAGCAGTTTAACCCTTTCAGCGGTATAGGCCACTTTGGAGCCATACAGTAAAGCATGTACTTTATATTAGTGCCATATAAATAAATTTATATGGAACTGGAAAAAGGGTTAAAGTATTGCTAATGCTTACCCTCCAAGATGTTAGTATACTAACAGTATACAGTTCACTGAGAAAGGTCCATTGTGTGTATGTGTGTGTGTGTCTGCAGGGCCAGGCAGCTGAAAATGGGGTGAATGGAATCAGCGAGGGAATGAATGGACACTCTAGTGAAGGCGAGGCCAGTGATGGTGGTGGCCTTTATAAGGTTTGCTTTGTAGCTACTGCAGCCATTGCTGTACTGATTGTGAAGTATAGAACACACCACCAAAGGTATACTAAGTGTTTATTTTGGACGAGCCCCACCCTTCATTAATATGTGTACACATGGGGGTTCGGTCTGTCTGTCCATGTGTCATCCACCAGCATGTGCGTGTACCTAGTCTTATGCCCAGACCCTCCAACCACCAAATCTGTTCCTGATAAGTGTTTTGACTAACGTGTGTGCTCAGTACTGTATAGGCCGAGAGCTGAAATTCAGATTGCAGACCAGTAGAGATGTGCCTGTTATAGTTGTGGCTAATCCAAGCATCTCTTTTTCAAGCCCATAAGGCGTTCTTTACGGCAACAATTTGCTCATTGGTCCATTCTTTGTTCAGATGCTAATAATAGCTTCACCGTAACTTGCTGTAGCCCTTCCTTGCCTTGTAGTGTACGTACTACACATGATTCTCTATTTGCATAAAAGAGCATGATTAATGTACTCAAGAGTATGTATAATAGCAGCTTGGCAATGCTGCGTGGCATCAAAATTCTCCCTTTCATATTCTTAAGGTCGGCGAAAAGATTGATGCACGAGACCTTAACATGGGGGCGTGGTTTGAGGCCCAGATCGTCAAGGTGACCACTGAAGCCTCTCCCACTACCGACAGGGCTTGTAGTTCAACCTCTTCTGAGCCTGAGCCAGTGGAGTACTACCACGTCAAATTTGATGAGTACGTCAGTCAATACAGAAAGGCTCAAACATTCTCCAAGCAGTTATTACTGCGAAGGAAAATCAGTGTGATTGAAGTTAAGAAGTATTTCTGTGATTGCACACCACTGCAGTTGTTAGTTGACTTATTTGATATATTTTGTCTATCAGCTACAATGAAGAGGAGATTGTTAAACTGACGGCTCACAACGTGAGGCCGAGGGCACGGTACAGGATGCAGTGGGAGCAGGTCAGCCCTACCCAGCGATAATGCCTGCATGACCATATTTGGCAGTTGGTTCAGTTGCGGCTTCAAAACTACAGATGGGAAAAGTGACGACCTGGGATTAGTGCATGCTCTAATGTATTCCTCTAATAAGAGGCTCACAGGGGTAACTATAATTACAACAGTGGTGATTTACTTACCTGTATATCAAATACTGCTGTTCTTTGCAGCTGAATGTGGGAAGGAAGGTGATGGTGAACTATAACTCCGACTCTCCCAAGGAGAGGGGCTTCTGGTACGATGCCATCATCACCAGGAAGGTGGGTGGGTGGCAAAGCTGCCCCTTGTCTGTGCTTGTAGGCAATGAAGGCAAGAAAGGACATGAATTGGAAATGCCTGTAGATAATGATGGAGTCTAAGTGGGTTATGTCGTGCCGTGGTAGTTATTATAGCATACAAATCCATTGAGATGTTAAATTTTTATGAAAGTTATTGCATTATAGAAGGGTCAGAAATAGAGTTTTATTGTGATTGAAATACCCTCTTGTGTAACTGCTTGGTGTAGTACACGTATCTGAAGCTGCTAGTTTAATGGCTCAGGGACTCACTCCGTTGCTGTTACCACTTCCTCACAGGAAGATGAGAGGAGGAAGATATTCGGCAAGCTGGTGCTGGGGTAAGATACCATGGCAGCTAGGGCTAGCCAGTTTTGCAGGTAGCAAAAAATGAGCTTTAGAAATAAGATAATATTATGACTCTATGAGGCCCTTGTTTCCAGCCTCTACCCCCAGCGTTTATCACTTGCAATGAAGAAAAAGCAGCATAAAATACTAGGAAACGAGGATAGCTATGAGTGTGCCTCTCCGTCTAGTAGTGATTACGGTGTGATTGCATGCAGTGAAAAGGGTGGGTGCAATATGTTCATTTACACACACACACACACACACACGTTCCTTCGTGTTCCTCAGAGAGAACACAGATGCAGCTCAGGAGGTGGAAATCAAATTCATCGATGAGATTTTCCGGATCGATACCCGAGACGGCTCGGGGCAGAACGGCTTGAGCGAGGAGGGAGAGGGGGAGGAGAGGAAGAACAAGCCAGACTGCGACTGGTGCAAGGACAACCCGAGACGCAAGTGCAAGCACTGTGCCTGCAGTGTGTGCGGTGGCAAGGACAGCCCCGACAAGCAGATTCTCTGTGACGAGTGTGACTGTGCGTACCACCTCTGGTGCCTCAGCCCCCCGCTGCAGACGGTGCCGGAGGTAGATGAATGGTACGTACGGTGCATGCAGGTTGTTTCTCAGCTAGTAAAGGGTTTCAGAGAACCTCTGGTGGGGGGTGGGGGTAGGATTGTGGCAGATGAAATGGCCACTGAACAAACCAGCACATTGTAGCCTTATGTTGCTTGCTATGTACAAGCTTTAGTATTATCAGCTGTATTGATGGTAGTGAGTGATGGGTGCCAGTGTAAGTGCATATTCTTACAACCTATGATTTATAGAGCGTCAACCGTGTAAGTCAATCAGTGAACAGATCGAGTTCAATTTGATTGTTTGACATTGTTTGTGTTCAGGTGAGATATTACGAGAACGCTGCCAAAACTTCTGTAATTCAGTGATTTGTGTGAGCTAACTGAAGTGTACTTCCCCCTCCCTCCTCCCAGGTACTGCCCACAGTGTAAGACTGACTCCTCAGAGGTGATCGCTGCTGGGGAAAAGATGCGTCTCAGCAAGAAGAAGGCCGGCATGGTGTCCAACAAGCAGGGCTGCAACAGAGACTGGGGCAAGGTTGGTAACTCTGGCACAGTTGTTTTAAAAAAATATATATAATGTGAATGCTGTTTCTGAAAAGTAGTGTTGCATCTTCTTCTGAAGTTGTCCTAGAGTACACTTAAAACTCACTTTAGCCCTGTTTACTACATAGCACGCGTAAACACTCTCATTGTCTTTGTTAGCTCACTGTTTTAGCTTCATACCCCAGGGCAAGTAAAATTCTTCTGAAGTTGTCTTAGAGTACACTTAAAACTCACTTTAGCCCTGTTTACTACATAGCACAATTGAAGTGTAAACTACACTCTCATTGTCTTTGTTAGCTCACGGTTTTAGCTTCATACCCCAGGGCAAGTAAAATCGGGGGAGTACTCCCACAGCTGTGAGATAACCCAGGCTTTCCTCACCCAGATTTTATCTTGCAGTGGTGGAGAAAAATCAGGTAGTACTCCTCAATTCTTTTCCACGGCTGTGATAGAAAATCTGGGTGAGGAACGCTTGGGTACGAGGCTACATGGACATGGTTTTAACTTCGTGTTCAACTGACGGCGGTTGTCAGGAGTGGGATAGTGAATCTACAGGTGTATGCTTTGGGGGGTCAGTAGGCTCCCAAGATTGTGGGTGTAGGTGGGAGAGGGGGAGGGGAGAGACTCCTAGATGAGCCTACGATCGTGGTACATCTTGCCACGTGTGGTAGAGGAGCATGAGTGAGAACATGCAGCTGTAGTTCTGTGTACGTCTTCAAACATTTTGCAGAATTTTTAACACTTGAAGGACTATTGTCACAGATATGTGACATAGAACTGTCAAGACTTTATTTAAACTGACCAGTTGGACTAACTGGCCTGTCCCCTAAGGGTTAAATTCGCGGTTCAGGATCATGTGTTACATATTGTATAGTGTAATACCGTAATTCGCGAGTATTAAATTTTGTGGTCGGGGATTCAATCACGAATATAGCAAAAATTTGTTTCAATCTTGCAAAAAATGTCTGCCTACAGTATTGTGACATTATGTGCCAGGCAAAGTGAAACACGCAGGAAGAGCCTGGGAGTGAGGAGGCTACGATGATTTCATGACTGCATGGCTGGATTTGTTTCATTCCTTCCTTTTTCTCCCCCCAGGGCATGGCTTGCGTTGGTCGCACCAAAGTGTGTACCATCGTACCCTCGAACCATTTTGGTCCCATCCCCGGTGTTCCCGTTGGGACGTTGTGGAAGTTCAGGGTCCAGGTAAGCATGGAGTGGGCTGAAGCTCAGTAGGTGCCAGTTAACACACCTGTGACGAGGGAGTATCAACAGCACTTTTGGCGATTGGAAGGGAGGAGGCAATATAGGTGCATGTCCTGATGGCTGAGTAGGCTATTTAGGTTTTCTAAGGTTGTTTCTGGTGCCTTGAAGAGATGGTACTAGTGTACTAACTAGTGTATCATACGGGGGCCTTGCAGAAAGTGAAATTCATGACCATTGTGTTGTGAGCTATACTGTTACTGTGGGACTCTTTAGTATAACAAGCAGTGAGTTTTCTGTGTACCTTTTGTTGGGACCTCTCCGATACGCGCTGCTTTTATGCCCGTTTTCTTTGATGAGCTGGAACGGTGGACTGCCATCGCTTCCCTGCTGCTGAATCAGCCTTACTGACAGTCCTCCCTTCTTACTTGCATGCACTATCACTGCTTCTATGCTATTGTACGTAATCTCCAGCAGCACCATTGTCATTCTTAGCCAAGCAGACATCATTATGCTCTTGTGTGTTCTGTAGCCATTTAAAGTGCCCTTACCCACAAGACATGCGTTTGCAATAATCGTATTCCTGTAGCAGTAATTACAAACTTGCATACAAACAAACAACACGGGGTCTCGGCAATAAAAGGGAATATCCCTATTGTCTGAAATTCTAACGGTGGTCCCCATCTATAAGAATCAATTGCCAATAGAAGCTAGGTAATACTGTACTTAACTAACTGCCCGGCCATTACTCACCCCTTCTCCTCCCTTGGTCCACAGGTGAGCGAGGCGGGGGTCCACCGTCCCCACGTGGCTGGCATCCACGGCAGGGAGAGCGAGGGAGCCTACTCCATCTGCCTCTCAGGGGGATATGATGATGACAAGGTGGGAGGGGCTTGGGAGGGAATGAAGTAATCTATGCTCAGTTACTTCAAGAGTTGTGAACACTGCCTTGTAGGGAATATATGCCCTGTAGGGGGCCCCATAAAGACCCATATAAATTATGTATAGTTTTGTTTTGGCCATAACACCTTACAGAAACTGAGAGTGGAGAAGCTATACATACGTTTTCTTGAATGTTAGCACTTATACTGTACCAAGAATCACTAATGTCTTGCTGCTGGTTGTCGAGATATAACTGGCAGAAATTGAAAAATGCGCATACGTCACTCATATATAGCTTATACTAGACTAGCAACTTCTGTATCTTCACGGGTCCTCAGCCTCGCCCCCAGGCCCTCCCAAAAACGAGGGAAAAGCCTGGTATCTTTCTCACATGAGTAATGTTCAGGGTAGAAAGGAGTTTATGTTTTGATTTTGCGAGGGGAGAGTCTGCACACAGAGGCTAATAGGTCCTATATACCTTGTCATCTCGGACAGTATTCACGAGTGCTATAAGCAGATGATGTACATTGTAAGTAAACTTCCGAACGGAAGTTGTAAGCCTGACGCTTGTCCTTCCTTACCAGGACAACGGCGGCGAGTTCACCTACTCTGGTAGTGGAGGGAGGGACCTCTCGGGAAACAAGAGGACGGCCAAACAGTCCATGGACCAGAAGCTTACAGCCATGAACCGGTGGGTGGGTTATAGCAGTAGATAGGGTTCAGGAGGTGAGAGTTCACTGCTATAACAGTGTGTGAATTTTGAGGGGCAGGACATTTTTGGCCACATGCAAGGTTTTGGCCTGTTGGCCTGTTGGCCTGTTGATAATCTTGAACATGGCTCTGTTTTGACCCTGTAAACAAGATTAGCCTGGAGGCACAGCTACCATATGTAAGAACAGCTATTTTGTTAGAGGTTATGTTTGTGGCTTTATGGTACTGTACCATAAAGCCACAAAACATAATTGTCAATTATAACCAGGTAGGCTTCTTGGCTTCTATAATTATACTACATTCTATATTTACCCCCCCCCCCCCCCCCCCCCCTCCCATGCATGTGTGCAAGTGGGATTAAGTTAAGTAATCGGTTGTCTGTCTATCATGTGAAAATTGGAGACTGACACAGTTCATAAAGTTTTGTAAGCTGTAATAACAAGAAAACCTAATGTTTTTTTTAGCCCTGGTATTTGCATCCTCGGTACAAAGTTCACTTTCACTCCACCCATGTGCATCACATGCTATATAGTGATGCGTACACTACAGCCATGTCGGCTGTCAAGTAATACAATGGATCTTAGAAGAGTAGTTCACAGCTCTCTTTGAGTGCTGGTTTGCCCTTCTCCAGTGCTCTCGCCAGGAACTGCGATGCTCCCATTGACGACAAGAATGGGGCAGTAGCTAAGGACTGGAGGAATGCAAAACCCGTCCGTGTGGTGAGAAAATCATATGCCTGTATGTATTTAAATAGACACAGCAGATACCCACAACAGCAGGTTTTTTATATTTTTTAGCGTCTAATCTTTCTATCACTCGTAACATGGAGTTGTATTTGTTTGCTTCAGGTTCGCAACCACAAGGGCAGGAAGAACTCGAAGTATGCACCCGAAGAAGGCAACAGATATGATGGCATCTATAAGGTATTGGCGCAGTCTCTGGGAGGAAGTGGTGGACCCCAGTCTTCTTATTCACGTGCCGCTCATGTCTGCTTTGATCCACAGATTGTGAAGTACTGGCCAGAGAAAAACACTTCTGGCTTCATCGTCTGGAAATATCTGTTTCGAAGGGACGATACGGTAAGTGCCTCAGATACTTGTTGTTCTTTGAGATGCTGTCCCAGAGCTCCAGACACTGTCTTCTATATCTCACTCACACCACCATAGTCCCTTGCCCCTTGGACGTCTGAGGGCAAGAAGATGGCAAAGAAACTGGGGCTTACTATGCAAGTAAGTCCTTGCAATGTGTGTGTGATCCCACCGCATTATAGGTACTTGTCAGCAACCTCCTTGCTTTGCTCACAACCCCTGGAGGCATCTAGGTCAAAGTCGTTTGCTTTAGCTACCTTTGCACAACCCCTGGAGGCGTCAGTCGGTCAGGCTGTAGGTCAAAGTCGAGGTCAGAAGTAGAGATCAGGACCATTAGATGACGTAATCGACTTTTCACGTATTCTCGCACAATCGCGCATGATTAGATGACGTCATGTCTGTGACAGACGGACAGACGGAAAGAAAATTTATGTATTGATAGTGAGGAACATGGAGGTGCATGTCTAGTGTCTTGTAAGGCAGTCTATGTACATTACATACACTCCAATCTCTCTCCCTTGTGTTTGTACGTACACTTATGCAGTATCCCGATGGCTACCTGGAGGCTCAGGCGGCCTCCCAGGACCAGTCCTCGGAGGAGGAGGGTGGCAAACAGAAGGGGAAGAGGGGGAAAAAGAGGAAGAATGCAGGTCAGAGAAATGGGGCTGTTCCTGAGGATCGAGTACGATCAGCTACACTGAAATGCCCGTATCTTGTGTTTTGTTATAATTATGCTAGAGAGACTTCATATATTATAGCAAAGTGAAACACACACGAGAGCCTGGGAACAAGGTAAATTATGCCAGACAATGGCATGGCAAAATAGCACATAACAAGTGTCCAAGTGGTGGTTGAATACAGATCTTCAATTATAACCGTGAGCAGTGGCTGAAATGAGTATGCCGCCAGCTGAACTGGAGATACTGCATAGAACGTTAGCAACACTGTATACCAAACTCTCTTGCAGCAAAAGACCATTAACCTAGAGTAAACATAAATATCTGGGTACCTTACTAGTTATGCAGTACGGAACAGGTGTCATGCGTATTGTGGGGCAGATCGATGTCTTTTGCTGATGGTTGACATGCTTTATTGCTTTCTCCCCCACTCTCTCCACCTCAGACCCCGACAGCCCTCGTTCCTCTCCTGCCAAGAAGAGCAAGCAGCCTCGCTACGAGCTCACCAGGCAGCAGAAGGCGCTCATCAAGGAGGACGCCAAGAACAAGAAACTGTGGGAGGAAGTTCTGGCCACTACACGCACCCAGGGAACAGTAAATACTTTTTTTTTTACTCTTCTGCAGCAGAATTTCATTTAGGGTGGAGGGAGCAAAGGGGGTCCCCTTGGAAATTTGGTGCCCTAGGCATGCCCCCCCCCCCCAAATTTCTCCATATAATTATTAAACTTGTGTAGCAGTGTTATATAGTGGAGTTCTGCTTGGCTGAAGTTAGCTGAACAACAGTAGGATTCATCGTAGCTTTATAGTGACCTAATCTCAAGTATTATTACGTAGTGAAGTGAGTGGATAGTGGCTCTGAGCTTAGGTAAGTGTTTGTTATACTGCAGCTGTCTACAGCTCAGGAGTGTCTATTAATACTGATATATCTGTGTTGTGTAGCCTCTCTGAAGCTATATCTAGTCTCATGGAGGGCCTGGGAATGAGTGTTGTGTGCATACCTTACAGGTTTAGCTTTACAACTTAATTTTGTACTGAGGGGTAGTTCAAAATTTGCTTCTAAGTGATACATTATGTATTATGCTCTATATGTAGCCTAAAGTAGAGCAGAGTACTGAGATAGTGGAGCCCCAGTATTATAGTAGTATTAGCTGTTGTGCATTCTGGCTTGTTTCAGGCTGGTCTGTTGAACCGAATCCAGGAGGCCCTCACGTGTATCGTCTGCCAGGAGGTGGTGTACCAGCCAGTCACCACCAGCTGTGGGCATAACATCTGCAAGGTGTGTGTGTGTGTGTGCATGTATGTATGTGTGTGTGTGTGTGTGTGTGTGCATTGCTGGATGTGTATGCGTGTAGTGTATAAATTTTGCAGACTGGGCTCTTACTTAAATGCACACCACTGTGACCCAATTTTGAGTGATTCTTGAACAGTTGCCTGACTTCATAAATGAGACAATATGAAACTGAAAATTGACGTACCTTGTTCTACCATTCCTCCCTCTCTACCCTCCTATCCACTCTTGCCGTAGGTCTGCCTGGGGCGGTCCTTTAAGGCGGATGTCTACAACTGTCCCAACTGCCGGCAGCAGCTAGGCAAGGGCTACTCCATGGAGACCAACAAGAAGCTACAGGAAATCCTGTTGTCTCTCTTTCCTGGTTACAATGGGGGGAGATGATATCACGTCAAGAACGCGTCTCTTCTCTTCGCTACCCTGGCTCAACGGACTTGTGTGAACATATGCCGTAGATTTCATAATTTGCGGTTACGTTTCACAGGATACGTGTATTAAGGTGTACCCTCCCCCTTCATACAGTAACCTAATGTGTGCTATTATGGACATGTACATAAACTGTCATTGTACTTCCCTCTAAAGACGAGCAGAGACTGTGTGTATGCTCTGTAGGATCAATTGGTTGTTGTATATTAATTTTGTTAAGATTATTGTTATATACATGTACCATTGCTTTGCTCCTAAAAACATTTTGAGTGTCTGCAGGACTGCTAAAAAAGGTTTCACGATACACAGATAGCAGTTACTGTAGCTGATCAGGGTTTGCTAGTCCTAGCTGTCACGTTACATTCAGAGCTTGGAGGAGTCCGATCAACACCTACTAGTTGGAGTTACATCTGGTCAATTATAGTCTCCTGGCCATTGATTGGGGCAGGGCCAGTGACCAACCCTGTGATTGCCACATCAGTTGGGGCAGGCAGAGGTAAGTCTCCTGACCAGTGACCAACCCTGTGATTGCCGCATCAGTTGGGGCAGGCAGAGGTAAGTCTCCTGACCAGTGACCAACCCTGTGATTGCCACATCAGTTGGGGCAGGCAGAGGTATAAGCCCATGCAGTTACCTAATAACATCTTATACCGCATGCACGAGACTAGCCTCGTTCCCAGGCTCTAGTGGAGGGGTGAGTTTTTTATACAACGTTAACGTGGCCTGGGAACGAGGCTAGCATGAGACATGCAGGTCGTCCATGTTACCACAGCTGTGGAGAAAAAAACAAAGATAATAGTCTGGGTGAGAGTACAGTCCTATGCAGAATAGACCATAAAAGTGACATTAGAGATTTCAGTAACTGTGGCAACAATACTCCCTGCCCGACGCGTTTTTTTGGAATAATTATGCATATCCTTGCCATAGCAATAGAAACCCTTCTTGCAGGCCAGGCATTTTTATTGAAAAAGGGTCTATTCAACCACAATCAATTGAAGGTCTCAGAACCAGAGCGGTCTAACCCACAGATATTGAGCTTGCCCCCACCCTCCCCCAGAGTATTTGTAGAAAATGAAGAAAAAAAAGGGCAACCCTCTTCTCCCAACGGAACCCTAGGCCATGTGACACTGCCACGTTAAGGGGTGAACGGGCAGGTCGTTCCGGCTGACCGAGCCTTCAGCCTTTCGGGCGCCTGTCCGCTATGGTACAGGGATCGTCATCGGGTCTGTTTAGTGTGCCAGGCTTTGGGAATTAAGGGAGGAACACGGACGGATCCTAGGCCGTACTGTCCGAGACCACCGTGGCAGTTGCCAAACCACGTTACCCTCTACCTGAACACACATGGTCACAGCCCGGAGCTAACTGCTCCACCCACTATACTTACGTTAGCGTATTTATTAGTTTGAAAAAAAGTTACGTTTTGCTTATGGGTTTAATTAACGTACCGCAGAAATCAATTACATGACGTCAGGCACGAAACTAGCGCCAAACCCGAGACTAATTCTTTCAGCTCCTGAAAGATATTTTATCAAGTGCTATGGGTTAGACCACTCTGGTTCTGAGCCCTTCAATTGCAATAACTTTCTTTGCAAAAGACTACACATCAACAGCAGATTGCATGTAATTATTGATGTCCAATATTGTCCACTGGAAAGGGTATTCATCACTGTCCCAAGATACCTGTGAGCCAAATTTCCAGAAGTGGAAACAGTCCTTGAATTGATTGGAGCCTTTTACTACCCTGCCTGCCTCGTCCAGCACAGCAAACTTCTCCTTGGTGCTAAAGTGGACTCCAAGCTGAAACTCGAGTCGGCTGTACGACGCCTCTAACCCGATCTCTCGGGCACGTTGGAAGGTGAATTTAGCGTCCTGTTCCATGAGAGATTGAAGTTTAGACTGACTTGTGATCACCTTTTGTCCCAGCCATGCAATGACATGCTCGTCACCAGAGTCTGCCAATCCCACTGTGGCATTTACTGTTCCTAGCTGGAGGTTCCTTACAGACTCAATATCCAAGTGGATGCGGGCATTCTGAGGCAGTAGATTCAGTGAATTCCTCACTACAGAACACAGGGACAGATCCAGTAAGTGATCCAACTGATCGTGGCGTTCTTGATCAGCCATCACATCTGCCATAACATAGATGGCTTCCTTCACTCCAATGAGAAAATCTGAGGTAGAAAAGGAATACCCGAGCATGTTGGATACCCTCCTGAGAAGAAATAACCCGGCTAGCCTGTTCCAGAACGGTTCTTTTATCGCAAACGGTCGCGAATAGTGCACCCAGGGGAGGGAGTAACCGCCATGTTCCTCATTATCACTTCTGTGTACTTGTGAGGCATGCAGCTGCCTGCTTTGCTTGATCAGAGCGTTGTCATGAGCTTGTACGCGCAAGAATTTGCAGAATCTACACACAGAAGCCACTGTACCGAGATTCAAGGCCGCTCTCACTTGCAGCCGAACTTGCAGCTTCATCCCAATATTGCACGCTCAGCAGAAAACGCCCACGTGATTGTCACATGACTATCCCGTGGTCAACTTTTTTGAATGAGCGGCGGCAAAACAAAGCTGAAAACGAGCAACCGGGTGAGCTGAGAGAACCATATATTATGGTAATGCATTTCAATCTGAATGTACTCTTTGATGCCTGATAAATCTGCTGTATCAGTCACCATAGACATGATAGTATTGATATCACTGTTCACTGACTAATTTGACTTCATTCATGCACCATATTTAGACATCATGAAAACCAGAAGTCAAATTCAGGGTAGAAACAAAAGCCAAATTCACAGACAGCAGAGATTACAGCAGTCTCATACATGTAGATTAGAGAGTATTTCAGCTTCAATACCACTGCAACCACCAGCTAACAAACCCACGGCCGTTCAAAGTGATGGTGCTCCAGTCTCCATCTTGCAGCCACGGCCAAGCAACTCTAAACCATTCTTAGCCGGGCAGGACCCAGCTAAGGCAGCGAAAGAGAAGGGAGGGACAGTGCAAGGGAAAGATGTCCCAGTAGAAGTGCAGACCCAGAAAGCCCTAGACCCAGAAGACAGAGAGAAGATTGTTGCTAATATGTATGCTGAATTCAAAGCAAGAAGAAAATTACTACTTACTGGCCTACCTCATGACTGCTGTTGGGAGGTACAATTATTCTCAGTCCTTCCTAGTCTCGTTCCCAGACCATCCACACAAGTGTAGGGTCTGGGAATGAGACCAAGAGTGGCTGAAAATGTACGAAGGTACCACACTATAATAATGCCTACTTTTTGTCCTATTTTTTAGGCTTTGAATGATTTTCTGGCTAGGTATTCTTGTACTGCGGTTTCCAGTGTCAAGGATGGCTCAGGTACTTTTTAGTCTCATGTCCAGACCCTCAATCCATTTCTGTGGGGGGCGGTGGACGGTCTGGGCACGAGACTAGTATTTTTATACTGGCAGGTGAATAAGAAAAGTAGTAGCTCTGAAATGATTACTTCCACTTTATTTATCACACTATTTTCTCCTCACAAAGCTAGGGTTAAAGACTGCATTCTCCCAGTGTTTCAATCATATACAATTCCCGATTTTTTTTCTGATACGGTGATATAATGTGACAAAGTTTTCCATTACCCTGAAATTTAGTCATTTCTGACTACACTCCCCTACTTTTTTCTGTTGGCAGTGCGAGTATTATTTCCAGATGCCGAGCAAGCCAAGACAGGTCTTGCGCTTTTGAGTTCAGCCAAGTTTGAGGGCCACAAGTTGAGCGCCTCCTATGGACACCCAGACTCACTCCTGTTTGTGGGCAACCTGCCTTACCCTTACACCAGCAAGGGGCTATCCAAGCTCTTCCAGCCCCATGGTGATATCCTGAGATGCTTTGTAGTCTCCAGCACCCACACTGGACTCAGTAAGGGTTACGGGTTTGTTGAATTCGCACGGAGGGAGGAAGCCCTGCAGGCAAAACAACAGTTGGCGACCAAGGTTCTTGGGTTGCGTAGCCTGAGGGTGGATTTTGCTGACAATGGTATGCAGACGTGTGAGGATCTGCAGTCTAAGACTCTCTTTGTGGATCGACTGCCCAAAGGGTTCAAGGATGATGCTGTTCTGAGGGGTTTCTTCTGCGAGTATGGGACAGTCAACTTCTGTCAGGTATACAGAAAATTAATGTACAGTGTACGTACATGCTACACACATGTAGGCTACCGAATTCTGTCAATAACAATAAGGTTGTTTCTTAGCAGTAATATCCAGCTACATTTGACGTATTACGTACATGCATGTATGTAATGTCCTTACTATTCAATCCAATAACTATAACATGTGGCCCATGAATAATTGCATATGTGAGATTGTGTGGTACATGTATGAGTCTGAATAATATATACTAGGGCTTGATTGTATTTAAGAGGGTGTAACTCCATATTGTAGAATACAAATTAACTTCCGTCCTCAGGTTGCCTTGGCTCCAAGCTCTGGCTGCTCCCGTGGTTTTGCCTTTGTGGACATGAGCAGTAGCGAGGAGGCAGAAGAGGCTCAGGGGAGCTGTAACGGGTCCTCCTTTGCCGGGCAGGAGATACGGGTGTCCTTTGGGATGCCCTGCCGACCCGGAGCCTGTATACTGCAACACAGAAGCGCTGCTCTGGACCTACCCTTCAATGTGAGTCTCCTCACATACGTAGACCAGTATACCGTGATAGGCAAGTAGAACATGGTCATAGCGGGCCACACGTGGGAGGGAAGGGTATCGTTTAGGAGTACAGACATATAGGCCGCTTTGGTGAAATTTCTCTTCACTTTTAGATACTGTACGTTTATTATTACTTCTGGAGCACATCATCATAAACATCTGGAACATAGTCAGTATTTGCTCCAAAATTTGTGAATTTTCCAATGGGAGATAATGGTCTATGCTGTCATGTGAGCCACACACCTTACATCAATTTCCATATCACAAAAATAGGGGGAAATGTAGAAGGTATAAATAAGGTGCGGAAATCCTTAAAGGCCACCCCATCGATAATAGGGTTCTATTTAGGATTTTGAGTTGAGGGGGGGGGGAGTCACATTGCATGTGGATGCTAAAGTCTAAAGAACAGCCTTATGAGCATACATAGTCATGAAGCCAGTGAACTACACAACTAAGTAGGTAATGAAAACATCTTTGACTGACACATCCACTCTCTAGGGAAACAGCCCTGTTTTTGTTAAGACCAGAGTAAATTTAATATTATACCACTTATGATAAACAGCATCTCTTCCTGCTCTCCTCCAGCCTTCCACCACGGTGAACATCCCAACCTTCACCTCAATAAAAGAGAACCTCCCTTTCTTACAACAGCCAGCACATCCATCCAACTCCATCTTCTCTGAAGCAGTGATATTCCCTCCCCGGCTGCCCCCCACCACCAATAGTAGTCTCAAGTCCCTATCTGCCTCCTCCCTTCTCCAATTCACCCACCCGAAAGTGCATGCAGAGATGGGAACCAGCACTGTGGCAAAGTCGGAAAGTCTTCCACAACTTCCCTTTCTGGTAGGGTTGAATGTGTGATAACATGGATTGCTTTAGCACTCTGAGTCTCATAGGAAACAGCACTCAGCCTGCATTGTGCCCCCCTGCATTACTCCCGTGCTATAAACACCACAGCAGCCCATACTACTACCAGGTCCTATTCTCTTCCTTTAGGGTGTCAGTGGTGCATCAGCTCCAGTTTCCCCCCACCCTCCTTCCCTTCCCCAAAGCTCCAGTCTCTCAAGACTATCCCAGTCTAGTGACACCATCAGTACTGGCACCAGACGAAACAAGCCATTGCCTTCTATTGATGACAAAAATGAAGAGGTACGTATGATTATATCTCAGCCAGAGGTTTATAAATTGTACTCTGCTTTGTTTAGTACATCAATGAATTTCAGGATAGTAGCGATGACATACATACGATAGTTGCTACAGCATTCTGATGACCAGCAGTATTCCATGTATGGATGTAATGTCCTTACTATTCAAGGAATCCAATAACTTATGTGACCAGTACAGAAATTGTGTAGTACATGTATGAGACTGTTATCCAATGTATACGTACACTACGGTTTAAGAGAGTGTAAGAAATAGAGTTCATTGTGTCCACCTTAGTGAATTGGAACCAAAGACTATATGTATGTAATGACAGGATCTTACTCTAGTGCTCCTGCATCATGAACTCTGGCACAATTCTCCTCCAGGTCTCCAATCAGAGGAAACGCCCTTGTCCAGAACCAGACTGGCTGGTAGAGGATGCCACTGGAGCCTATGATAAGCCGTACATAGGCCAGCACCAGCAGGGCATCCCGTACACCCATCCTCTAAAGAGGATCAAGATGGAGAAGTCAAATTGAGGAATTCTGTTATTTATCAGCCTATGTTAAATGCTGTAGCTTGTTGTATTGTTATCAGTTGTGGAAGAAGAGAAATATATTATACATTAATATGATAAAATTGACGTGAAAGGGTCTGCCGTGTTTCCGAGAGAGTGGGAGGGAAAAAAAGAGGCAAGGTTTGTAGAAATACCAGCATTCTGAGGTTATAAGTACCTGCTAAATATAATCACGGAGGGGAGAGCCTGGGAATGAGGCTACTCGTACAGCTTCCAGCGAAAGTGTTGACTCGCAGTGCGCTTCCATTTAGCTATCAACTCGAGTTATCATCGCTACCTAGGCCTACCACTTTTTCGACACAAAGCTAGACTTACCTTGGACTATTGAGCCTGCAAACCTCCGCTGTCGTGACTGCAGTGGCATAATTATGCGCATAGTATAACGCAATGACGTAATTTAGCGCACATATGCAGACGCGCGCCGCAGCAGTGGGAACGTAAAGCAATCTCAGTTGAGCGCGCGCACGGCTGGCAATCAATATCACACCAACTCTACAATAAACAAAATACCTGTAACTGGCACCTACATACGTCACGTTAACATACCTACCAGTTCAAAAGAGATGTCCATGCCCTACATACATCACGTTAACATACATATGGTTCTAAATAGTTCAAATATTACAATTGCCTTGCCAGTCATGAATTTTCTACGCTTTTAGTTGAGCCTAACACTCTTAGCTTTGCAAAGTTAGCCCTCTGTTCACGATACTTTAGGATTGTGGAATTACTTTCTCTGTTGTAAACTACAGCCGGATTCTGAAGATGCACATGGCTAGTCCTAGTTTGGTGACCACTGCAGTACTGTTGCTGCTCTGCTGGAGCATACATCAAACCAAAGCTCAAGGTTTGCTGGGTTGGTGCCTATGGTATATACATGTACTACTATGGTATATAATACTGATTCCATCCATGGAATTCTGCACCGGATCAGACAATGTATATTATGGTCATAGCAGTAACATCATGTTTTGTTCTAACCTGCACCCCGTGGGTAGCTACAAGGCTAAGTTGGTATGGTTTTCGCTTTTGACACTGTATTGAGAATATCAGATGCTATATAAATCTTATATCTTTTCAATTAGGCATTGACATCAGCAGCCCTTCACAGCCTCTGACAGCCGGAGAGCGTGCCACTTTTACCTGCACTTCACTGCTGGGTCCAGCTGACATGATACAGTGGTTTCTGGTGGATGGAGCATCAGAGACACTACAAGTGATGAATACCGGACAGGCAGCACTAGACCTGGTGTTGGACCCTGTTAGTGAGAGCACGGGTGGCAGAGTGTACAGGTGCAGAGTAACTATGGGTGGCGGTCCTGTGGATCGGGATGTCACTCTATCAGTCCAAGGTAAACCTTTCCTCCCAGTTCCCAGTCTCTAGCCTCCTCTCTCTACCCCAGCTTTTATCTCACACTGTTTTCACTCTGTAAAGCACCACATAAACATTCACGGAAAGGAGTTTGGCCTAGTTTATCGCATCATTTTTAGATTGTGTAATTTGCTAGCACTCTAATCTTGACACTCGTGAGCTAAGGTTCAGAAAGTGCAATCAGACTGTATTTTCTGTGAGTTAGGTGGCTGTGATAAAGAGTACTTAGTTCTTTGTTACCAGCCTGGTGGTAACATAGCCCTTCCCATAGCTGTTAATCAAACCAATTCTTCTCATGAATAAATAATGCAATCATATGACCTGTAAGCATTAATTAATCAATTTTTCCTGGTTAACTAATTGTGGCTGAATAGCTGGCTAGAGAATGTTTGTGACGCTACTTGAAAGATTAGAAGCCTAGCAGATGACTGCTCCCTGGTAAAGGTTGTCTGGAACAGTGCGCTTTCTGTCCCTTAGGCTTTTCCGTTTGCATAGCTAGTTAACATCAGTACTGGTTAGCATGTGTGCAAGCACAGCTGCGGTTGGATGGATGATTAGCTCAGTAGCTAAGAAGTCCATGGAGAAAAGCTAACATGGTGAATAGATTGGCCTTTGTAAGACTGAGTTTGGTTTAGTCAGGCATGGCTATATTTAGCACACACGTCACACAATCTTTGATTCATGATGTCAATCTCTATCTTACCATGCATTGATGAGACATGTTTAACTTTTTCCTGCAGTGACAGAGATGACAATACCAGCCTTCAACACTACCTCCTCTCTCCGTTACCCTCCACTACAGAATGCAACACTGGAAACAACAATAGTGCTCTCTTTCAATCCAGCAAGCCCCCAAGGGCTCTTACTCTATTCTGGTGATGGTACAAGATTCAAAGACTTCATATCGCTCTCTCTAGTTGATCAACGAGTTGAATTCCGCTATGACCTTGGTTTGGGGACAGCAATAATTATTAGTGACATCATTACACTGAATACCTGGCATACTGTGACTGCCTATAGGAATCTTATGGCAGGTTCGCTGCAAATTGACAATGGTCCCATAGTCCGTGATACATCTCCAGGGGGAGCTTTTTCTCTAGACCCTGGAGGAGACCTGTATTTGGGAGGGGTGACTGATCTTTCCATTGTGTCCATATTTGCTGGAACAGAATTGGGGTTCACGGGATGCGTTCAGTTGCTTCAGGTGAGGAGTGACATGACCCACAAACATTACCTTTTACGTACATGCATTACTTTACTTACTCTTCTTTTTGTTTTGTAGGTTGGAGTCGGGGACAACTTGATCGGCTCTGAGATCAGTGGGCGTGGCATCACCCAGTGTACAAATCACCCTTGTATTCCTGACCCATGTGCCAATGGGGGTATTTGCCAAGCAACAGGAGATACCTTTGCGTGTTTATGTGCATTGGGATTCAATGGACCCACCTGCAGTGAGATTGGTAAATCAGTATTATCTGTTGAGTATTGATAATATGTCCTCAATATTAAGTAGGTGCTCTGTTCCCTGCTATTTATCGTTGCTTGCCGTTAACGCATGTGTTGGGGCCTATCTAGCTCAACATTCACAGACTACTAAAACCTGAGGTTAAGCCAAGGGCTACTTTACTTTGTCCCTTTACAGTTCTAGGATTGGTAATCCTGGCCAGTCCTACATTGCCTACCCCTCACTCATCAATGCCTTTGCAATGACACTCCTTTATCTTGAAATTTGGCCTGCCTCTTCTGAAGGCCTCATGTTATTTAACCAACAGCTGATTTCATTTCAGTCAGCCTCCTATCTGGGAGGGTAGTTTTTCGTTATAGCTTAGGACCAGAGTCTTCTGGAGAGCGATGTGGCTTTACAACTGGACTAATGGCACAGCATTGAGGTGTCCCATACTGGGTTGAGTGGATGGCTTATTGTGGACAATTCTCTCCCAATCGCCCGATATGTATGTACATGTACGTATGTATGTAGAGGGCCATAGTTACTAAATTGCCTCCAGCAAAAATGTACTCAAGTGGCAATTTGGTACCTGCAGGGATTCTAGGTAGCAACATCCACATGTCAGTTTCACACACGCTACTTGCTTCGATGACTTCAGCTTGAAACCCTCGGAAGCATCTGTGAGGCTTTAGGTCGAAGTCAGAAGCATCAAAGGAAGCCACATTAGGAAAAGGGGGATACCATGGTACCCGATATCACACTAACATTGATCCCTTATTCATTACACTTGGCAGTGTGTAGTCATAGACTTTTCTGCACACTGCACACGAAGTCTTAGAGCTATTAACTTACCACACTTCACTGTTCATCCAGTGAAGCCAGCTAAATTGAGTACCTTTTCTTTGCCTCCTCCCTCCAGATCCTCTCACTGCCAACATAGTTGTTACCCGTACTGAAGTTCCTGGTTTCACTCCAGAGGACCCCACTCAGTTCAAGGCAGCCTCTGGTAGACATACTTTCACTTGCACATCCTCAGGGGGATCTGGGAATGGGCCAACCTACCAGTGGTCATCCACCTGTGATGGCTGTCCCTTTGACGGTGCTAGAACTGCTGCAGTGATCCGACCAGCTGTTGCTTTTTTTGACACCGGCACTCACACGTGCGAAGTCACCAGAGGAATGGAGACTGTAACGACCAACACTACGATCAATGTTGTTGGTGAGTGAAAGATATTATTTTTCATGACTTATAATTTACTGATTTCTCTTTGCATGTGCCAGGATACACCTTTTAGATGGTACTAGTAGTTCATCAGCCACCTTTGAGGCATGTTCTCCACCCAATAATGCTCTTAGTTATTGCTCATACGTAATGGTTTAGGGTTTCATCTCATCTTTTTGTGCGCTGATTTGAAATACTGGGTAGTTTTTTTGGACTGGGTGAAAATTTGTGTCTGAATGCCTAATACCTGGCCAATTATGATTCATAAAGTTGTCGCTTATATATTGTAGATCAAATTAGTGATTTTGTATCCTTTGACTTAAGCTATTATTTTTCAGGTGCAGGAATACATGATTTTGGTAGTATTCCATTTACCTCTCTGCCTAACAATGACCTGGTTGTCTTCAGCAACCCTGGAAATGGATTTCGTTTGCACTTATTCTGCCGCTCTGACTCGATGATGGACAATGTTGGGGAACTCATTGGGCTGAATGGAAATGTTATCACAAGCAATAATTTTTTTGACATCAACAACCCACAACCTGGTGAAGTCACAGTAGAGAACACTGTTGGGTCCCAGGATGCCCTGACAACCAGTGTGCAAGGGGTGTATGCCTGTCGCATACCTCTGCAGAATGGAGCAGTGAGAGATATCAACATTGGGATATACCCCAGTGGATTCAATAGTGAGTGTTCGCATGGCAGTTGATATAGATATTTGGACTAGATATCTTTGGTGGTAGTAGTGTTATTACCCCAGCCTTATGCATTGATTGTCAGCCCGTTTGGCAGTGTAGGCATTTTTGGTACTTCCCCTTATACCATAAATATTTTAGTTTCTATATAAGCTGCCTGTTGTAGTTATCAATTCTGCTGTTATCTATTATTGATGATCTTGATGATCTTGTGATGGTGTAACTATACGTACGCGTAGGGTTCACATAGCTCTAGTCAAAACTTATAACACCTGAAAATGATTAACATACCCAGTAGCTCAATTAAAATGTACAGTTTGTGTGCATGCAAATACACATAATTCAGTAGGTAGTATTATGTAGTGTTCTTCCAGATTCCTACTTGGAGCACTTGTGAATAGTAATAGAACTTATAAGCATTGATGTCATTTTATTTGAGTCTGAGGGGGTGGAGCTCATTAACAAAAAGGGTGTTGCACAAAATTACTAAATTAGTCGTATATTGTATGGGGTCAAAGTTCAAGCACAGTGCCCTGGAAGTACTAGCTGCCTTGTTAGGATGTCTGTGTGGACATGTCACTTTACAAACATGTTTGTAGGTGCTATCCTGTCCTGAACTGCCATGGGCATGTAGTCCAATGTATTTACGGTTTGAATACTTGTTTGTCAAATATCCTAAAGCAGTAACCTATCACTGAAATGTTACAATTTACTACAATATATTTTGATGTTCATCGAATTCTTTTCTCCCCCTAGCTGGGCCTATGGTCAATGATCCCTTGATGTTCACCCCGAGATCACCACCCACTCTGACCTGTACCTCCACTGGTTCCCCTGCCACTACTGTCACCTTCACAAGGGATAACACTACCATAGGACCCTTGAGGGATGGAGAGTCAGTGACTGTCGGTGGTATTTTCTACCAATTGGCACAGACAGTGACCAATAGACAAGAGTCCACTTATGAGAATGTACTCACCATCAATGAACAACTAGACAGCCTTGTGGGTAGCTCCTTTACCTGCGGGGTTGAAAATGCACTGGGGACGGATACCTCACAGCCAATTCGAATTCAGTGTGAGATACATGTGATCTTGATGGTTACCATGGTCACACATCGAAGTTTATGTTGTGTTCTTTTTCCATGTAGCCATTGAATTTGCCAGCTCTCCCACAACTGTGTCTGTGGGAGACACAGTCACTTACACTTGTACTTCTGTGCTAGGCACTGCTACTATTGAATGGCTGGACACAGCTAATGGCAACGCGGTGTTGATAACACTTTCAGGGGTGACAGAGCTGGACTTAGTCCTCAACCGAATTTCCCAGAGCATGGATGGCAGGGTATACACGTGCAGAGTAACAGTTGAGGGTAGCCCTACCACTCGGGATCTCACTGTGGCAATTGAAGGTGAGCCAACTAATAAGTAGCTAGGCTGAATACTGTTTATACATGTGGGCCCACTCTGCTGCAGCTTTTATCTTGCAGTGTAGGGAAAAGTGAAAGGCCTAGTAGCCATCGTTCCCGAATGCGAGATAATTGTGAGAACTTATGGAATAGGGTCAGTGAATGTATCCATAAACAATCTTAGTCACATGGCCATGCAGGAGTAGTATACGAGTATATAGTAAGGAAAAGAACCAGGCATTTTTATTGCAGAGCCACTCCTAGCTTAGAACTGCCTATACCAGCTCCTACAAATTTAGCACTCCAAAGTGAAATTGCTTCCCTATGCCTATGTACCACGGAATTAACAGATGCACCAAAATTTGCCTCAGGATCTACCTCAGTGAACACAAATTCCCTAGAGAGACAGGCATGCCTCCAGACTTTTTGTGCATGTCCAAGAATGAAATCAGAAAGGGTACACAAAAGGGCAAGCCTATTATGATAGACAAAAACATAATGGTATTGTAGTAGAAAGGTTAGACTTTAATTTACACATAAAAATGGCTATAATATGTATACTTATATATACAGGCAGTATCTTCCATAACCACAGAGCCTAGATTGGAATGAAGAATTTCCCACTCATAGCACGTAATTTAACACATATCCATCTTCCTAGCTCCCAGCATGACCGCAACAATTGATGTTGCTGGCCTCCCAGTTGTTGGAGCGGACATCACCCTCACCTGCAGTGTCGATGGTTTGAACAATCTGGCCAGTGACACAACCATTGAGTTCCGTGGCCCCAGAGAAGCTACAGATAGTGGCAGCACTTCTCTTCAACTCTCACTCAACCCTGCTCAGTTCTCTGATGATGGGCAGTACATGTGCATTACTACTGTTAGTTCTTCCCTCCTGAACAGTAATGTCACTGTCACTGACACTCAGACCCTGGATCTTCGAAGTGAGCGCATTCACTGCACTACAATTACACTTGTTCATTTAACTCTTATTAGGCAGAGGTTATGATCAATTTGTTTACAGCCTCTAGTGAGTGTGATGTACTTAGGCCCATCCCACATCCAAGTGTAGATGAACATTGCCATTGAAACCACAATTACAATTGAACTGATTTAAGTAGCTTTTCCACTGATTGTATTATTGTGACCAGTCTTTCTAGTCCTTGGCCTTGTTCGCAGGCTCTCTTCAACATTAAGTTTGCAGTGGACCACTTTGCACATTCCAGCAAAGCTCATTACAATCTAACGTCAACCATGCACACTCACGTGTCTTAACTGACTAGACTAAAGGGAGCCTGAATGCAAGGCAAAATTAGCCTTTCCCTATGGATTATGTATGACTCTGCTCATTCCATTTCAGTCTCCAACCCACAAGTCGGAATCACTCACAATGGTGGGACTCCCTTGTATGCTGGCAGTGTACTGACTCTGACCTGTATGATCACCGTGGTTGGGGTGTCAACAGACATGCTCAATAACGTGGAGGTGACTAGAACATGGATTGTGCCAGGAGGAAATATACTCACCAATGGCAGCATAATTACTGTCAGTCCTGTAGCACTAGACTCTGGCACCACCTACACCAGTACAGCAGCGTTTAACACCCTTGTCACCAATAATATGGGGGACTACACCTGCCAGGCTAACATTGGATCATCAGTATCATCAATTCAAGGCAGTGAGACTGTAGTAGCAGTCATAAGACTCGATATTCAACGTGTAAGATTCTCTTTCACATGTTTTGTATTGACACTAATATGCAAATGTGTACATCATTTTAAATTCCTCACAGTCCCTACTCTTATACTGTCTGTGGTCTCTTCCACTACTCGCCTACCTGATGTCTTTCCCTACAATACCCTCAACCTCACCTGCACTGCCACTGCGCCAGAGGGTGTGATCTCACCAAAGGCCTTCATGTGGCATAGGGCTGATGCAGTAGCTGGCTCTTTTACTGACTTTCCTGTAGTTACTGATAACGTCATAGATAGCAACCTAAACCAGCCAGTGAGCACCAGTATACTGAATGTTACTGAGACTGTTATTGGAACGTTGTATTTCTTCTGTGAAGCCATCATAACTGACCTGGGTGTGGGTGGCACCCCAAATGACGTGCGCTCCATTCAGGTCATTGGTGAGTCTGCATGCATGTATAATTAAGGTGACTGTGGAACGCATTTTAGTACAAAATTCAAGTTCATCATTTCTTGTACAGATTAATTAGCCTGAAGAAAGAAGATAGTAGTAGCCCTATTGATGGTGTCCTCTTTAGTGACGCCCAGCATCAATCCATTGTCGCTGAATACTGCATGTACAGGCCATAAACTTGGAAGATATTTGGACTAAGGTTGCACATCGAATCACCACTAAACATTTTTGTAGTTGGGTCCTGTTTTTTGAGAAATGCCACTCTATTTTCAATTCTTGGTGGTTGCCACCAATATAGCTATACCTGACAAATTAATTCCTGCTCAAGCACAGAACGTACACAAAAGTGTTGTCACACTTTTCTCTTTCTGCTATATAGATATGATATGGGTACATGGAGGGAGTTGGTCAAGATTGCAGAAAAAACATGAGAAAAGTCGTCACTCCTAGCCAACCATCAGCTATGCTGACTCATCTGCATCAGAACTAATAACCATAACCATTGCTAGGCTACCATTTTAATGCACGAGTAAGCTAATGTACTGTTGATGTCTGTTCCTCATTCTTGACCAACTCCCTCCAGATACTCCTACCATCTTGGCAATCGTCTGTGTCCATGCGTGTAATGTGTTCACTCATTTGCAACTCAAATAACAAATGACTGGTCAATATCACAATTCCTTTTTTACTGAGTAGCTGTAAACAAAATGTTACTTTTGTTCCCTTATTGGCTACTTGCATGCCATGGTGACCTGGCGAAATTTTGGTTGTGTATGCAAATTTTCATACCATATGTTTTATTTATCTATAATCCCCTAGTCTTATACACGTACCCCAGCACTTTAACAATCACAGGGCTAATAACTTCCTTGCCACCTTAATGTATGTTTGTTGCCTTCTTCCTGGACCCTGCATGCGTTAATGTCATTGCATTTTCTGTATTCACATTGTGTAGTACAGCCTCCTAAAGACAACCCATATTACAACCTGTTTGCCTCAATTCCAAAATGGTATGGTTTCATATTATGTATAGCCGTGTATCATCTGTGAAAAGCACAACCCCTGTTTTAGTCATTCCAGTGTTTTTATATATTCTTAAATAATACACCTACCCTGATTAACATACTGACAGTAAAGAAAGGTATTAATGATCAGCATCTGTGTACCACAGGCCCAGCACCACCTATGCAGCCAATAAATGTCAGAGTTATTAGGACCGATCCTACCACAGCCACGGTGGAGTGGACAGTGCCCTTGATAGCCTACACTCCTGAGACCTACGTGGTCAGCTATTCGACTAGTACTGCGAAGCGTCAGACACTGATGAGTGTTCCAGTGGAGAGTGGAGCAGACTTTGATGCAGTTAATCAGATGTTTTCTGTGGAGCTGACTGGACTAGAGCCCAGTACTGCATATAATTACCAAGTGTTATCTGAAAACAGCGTGGATTCCAGCACAAGTACACTACAGAGCTTTACTACAACCGCAGGTAAGCTTTTGGATGATGTAATCTGATAATAATCGTATAATACCGTATGTCTTTCAAATTTGAACACGATCCCACAATAAATGTGTATGTATTCACAGTCAACTACCACAATTTCCTTGGTGGGAGAATGGTAGAATATTATTGTATTTACATAAACTACATATTATCCACCCACCTACATGTACCCTTGATTTCTTTTAGTGTTTAGTGGCCTGCCCATGTACATATATTAATTAAAGCTTTCACAAATGCAAGTACTTCTGGCCCCTTCTAACTGATGTCATGCAACTCCTGCTTGCTCTTCCTACAGTTACTTCCTCAGACTCCAATGTAGTAATTATTGGTGGAGTCTTAGGGGGGTCGGTGGTTCTACTGCTAGTGTACAGTGTAATAACCACCATAGTGATTGTACGGCTGCGTCGTGACCTTCATGCTGGATTGTCTATCCACCGACATGGGTAAGCCAAGATATGTAATGAAGCCAATGCGTATAATGTCATGTAATGTAAAGGTTTACTGTTTATGAAATTATTCTTAAGAACAGTTCTGCAGCTCCAATTTGTAACTTTTGCCAACTATAGCTACCTTTCCTACTTGCGCATAAGCATGATCTGCAGGTATAAATAAGTAATGTATTTACCCATAACTGTCCTGCTATGGGGCAAAAACCTACAAAGTAATGAGAATAAGATATTCAAATCTCAAAATGAAGGCACTTACCAATACTAGACAGCAATGAATCATTACAAATTATCAAGCAAGCTTTGGAGAACTGATTTACAAACTCAGTATAGGCCATAAGGGCACCTATTTTCCTATGCCTGATGCACATTGCATACTACACCTTATCAATAAAGGGTTCTGATAGGGTGTAGCTGTACTGCAAGAATCATGGGTAACTGCAAAGTGATAATTATTTTCTATAGCCTCATTCCCAGAATCTCCTTCCAGCTTTTCATCTTTTGCAGTAATTTCTTTTACAAGCCGAAGGGTTGAAGTGGATCATGCCAGAAATCGTACTGGGGAGCATGCTTCAGGAATATGATGCTTAGTATATGGAGGACATGATCAGCATATGCTCTCTCGTGTGGTGTACATACACTTGGTCATGCTCAAAATAAGAAATTTTCAAATTTCAATTCTATTTCAGTTCCACGACTGATATATGGCCAAAATCACCAAAATAAGTTGTATGTAGTCTAAGAGTAGATATGTGTACATTTCACTATATATGCATGCAGACACTAACCCATCTAGCTATGCACACAAACTGGGATATATCCCAGTTTGGGAAATAGATTGAATTGTACAATTTTAGGGTATACCCTAAAATTGTACAAATGCATCTGCAATCTATTTCCCTTTACACTTCACAGTATGATTAACCAAATTGGCTTAGTTTTATGTGGCTTTAGTTACATATCAACCAGAAGCGCAACGTATAGCAAGCTACAGGAATATTATCTATCAACTGCATATAATCAGAAAATACTTGCTGCTGAAGCTATTATATTATATACAGTTCAGTGCTTTAGCACCCCACAGGAATGTGTGCAGCTCCGACTATCATGTTGTACCCATGTCTCTGTGCTAGCAACTGTTGAGTTAGATTATGCAATGCGGGTGTACTGGGTGCATTTTTCTGTCCTGTCTTGTAAACATTGATGGTTACTTCCCTATATGCATTCCAGGATGGAACGGCCAGTGAAATTGAGTACAGTGACCAAGATAGAAGACTCTGATCTTGTGATCAATAAGTGTGCGGCCTATGGCAAAGCTCAACAGCCTCCTCCAAATGATAGGGCCCAGGACTCCACGTATGCAGTAATAGGAGAGTATCAATGACCTATCAATTCCTTTATTCTTAGTTGTGATGTAAGTAGATAGAGGTCTTTACTATAGCATACTATTATAATCATGCTTGATGCTTGAATTACCGTATCAGTACTGATGGCTTAATATCTGATATTTTCCACACATTCACTGTTTTACATTCTAAATCTGTAACCATTCCAAAGTTGTTCATATACGTTCAGTTTAAGTACCTGTTACCTGCTAATTAAGTATGATTTAAAAGTGAGGGTCGAATGTTCATAACACCCCGACTAGGCGTGTTATAAGTATAGCATATACTAAGTGATTATAAGTGGTTGTAGTGAGGTGTGCAATCAGTCACAGACAGGTTTGCATGCAACTGTGTGGTACTCCCTTAGTGGTTTGCCAACTATTTACCTTGGTTAATCTATGTGCATGTGCAGTTACACAGAAGCCATCATCAATGCCTATATAGGAAATTGGGTAGTCCTTGGCGCATTGAACTGTTGGTAACTGCTATCTCATTGACAACCAAAGTAGTAGGTGTTCCAAATTATCCCTTTCCGATTTCCCTAATGGGTAGTAGCGACAGTGATGCACATCAGCTTTTATTTTCAAGCTGACTGTGCTCCTGAGAGGAAAGAAATAAAGGGAGAACGTTTGCATTACACTTGTACACTAGTGGACACCATGCACCTTAGTTTCACGTGCCAGACCGCACAACCCCTACTCCAGGGGATCCGGATGCGAGGGTCTGGCGCGCGAAACTACATGCACCTGTGTGATATGTGTACCATGAATACACACAGCCATAACACCCTATAAGCATGATGTCATATATTACATTTACCATGCAGACATGCATTGCTGTACAGACCACTCATCTGCGTGACTACATGTGTACACAGGCCATAAACAATGCATGCATGCATGCATGGAGGCTTATAAACACTACTATTGCCTGTATGCCTGCATGAAGAAGACCATGACATGGTTGTCACAACATAGGCATTGAAATGTTATTATCAAGTTTGTAGGAAGAAACATGTACATCATGAACTTTCCTCATAATATTATGCTACTAGCTACTGCTTTATTTCTTTGGACTGAATATGAGGCTGACGCAGTACAGCAGTGTTTCAGCACTACTATATAGTAGTCAGCTCAACAGTTCCTCTAAGTCCATCCGCAAACTTGCGGTACTCTCCCGAAGAGGAGGCAAGAAAGAAAGAAAGAAAGAGTCTGGCCGCGAGACTAACACAGAAGGGTTTCGCAAAGTCCAGACAAAGATTATACATTTTTCCAAACGTACTCATCTGCAGAACGCCGTATATTATCGATACCTAGACAAATTGAATTTTTAGCTGCTCCCCCCCCCCCCCCCCCCCCCCCTTTTTTTACTAGTCCCGCGAGCCAGTTTCGCAGCACCGAACGCTTTCAGTATCGATCTGGTGCTGCGGAAGGAAGTGGGCTGGCTCAGAGTGGTCACGGCAAGTGGGTGGGACCACGAAGAGCTGTACGTATATACTGTGCATTATATCAGCAAATGGGCATTTCAAAGTGGAAGTAATACAACAGTGATTGGATTGTATGACTAGACAGGGCTCATAGATACTGCAGTAACCAGCATGGACACTATAACCTGTTGTAGCTGCTACAAATCACTACAGTCTACTATGATAGCAAACAAGACTACATCCAGCAGTGTTAAAGTCTAAGCATAAAGACAAGGCTGAAGATTGTGCTCAGTTACTAGTAATTCTAGGTTAAATGTACCTGAAACTAAATGCTGGTTGGGCTGATCTCTTCTTGCTGCAGCTGTTACCGACAGTGCTGACTCAGCCATTTCGCAATGCCTTTGCAGTTAACCAAAACTGGACTACTACCACTGTCTAGCCCTTCTTCGCCATGTAAGCAACATAAAAACGAACTTATATTGACGTACCTTGGCCTATTGGGCCTTCAAACTTCCAGTAGCTTCCATTCTGTCTGCTCGTGCACACACAATTATTAAACGCAGTGGCATACGCGTACTACGCGTAATGCCCTTCGCATACGTAATGCATAATACGCAAAATTAGAATTTTGTATTTAGATTCGGTAGACGTACGTACCATAATAATAATAATATAATAGACACGATAGCAGAATTCGACTCGCTAGTGTGGGGCTTGCTCAGGCTCGCCCCAATATATACAAGATAGAGACCCTCTGATGTCAGGAGGGTCTACCTAGTCTCGCGGGCCAGACGAATTTCTCACTATCTTTTGGGTCTACACGAAAAGAGTGAAAATGATGGTCTCTGGGCTTAAGTTTTTACTCCGTGTAGTAGTTTTGATTGTAGCTTTGGTATGTATCATTGCTGTGTTGATCGGGCCTGATGCTGACTACTGGAATTGGTTTTGGCAAAAGACAAACGCCGCCAGGCCCATTAAGCCGAGGAATAAAATGCCACCCACTGCAAGCCCACTGGCAGCCGTGCTACTTACCACGCCAAAAACGGACTGGGAAGTACTGTTGAATGTTAAATCTGAGGTTTTACAACGGCCGTTTAGCATGCCGTGTCCTGGAGTATTTCTGCCGCCAGAGAAGCTAGTGAAAAGTGAATGGATGGCAACTCTCCTACGATTTTTGAGTGGACTAAAGTCTAAACAACTGAACCTCGTGACAGGCAACAACCAGTACCAAGAGGTACTCCTTAACTGGCTGATCTTAAGTGCAAACGTAAAACCTCCAATGAAGGATGTATTAGTGCTTGCTTTCGACAGAGATCTGTATGATGTACTATACACAAGACAAATTCCTTGTATTTTTATTCATCCCACGGCTATGATAACAGGACGTGGTGGAATTATGTTAGTCCGTCTAGGCTTTCTGCGAATACTAAACTGGCTGGGATTTGATGTAGCACATTTTGATGCCGATGCTCTCATTCTAAAGAATCCGCAACCACTTTTTGATAAGTACAAGACAGATATTGTGTCATCAAATGCAATATATCCATTTGATCTAGGAAAAAGGTGGCACTTCACCCTCTGTATGGGAGCCATACTTGTTAGGAGCAGCAAGAAAACAGGTATGAGTAAGTAGGGCTTAGTATACTGAGTAAGTAGGGTTTAGTATACTGAGCAGTTCAACTTCGAATTCCTACTCTGCATGCATATGACCTTCAACACTTCTAAAACTAGCTATATATAGGGAAAAATTATTTAACAACTGTTTGCATTGCATCTCTACTGTTTTTAATAACAAAACTGAGTTTAATATCAGTATCTACAAAACTCTACATTTACACGACATTTCTCCAATTTCAAAAGGAAAGAAAGCCTCTTTAGGATAATTAACAACACATATATCTTGCATGTAACAGCCTGTTACTATCCCCACCAAAAGAGAATAATTTAGCTTGGCTTCACTATATATATGCATGTATAGTCTTAATACTAGACTTGATCATGTGATCGCTTAGCCTCGTACCCAGGCCACACGAAAAAAAGAGTACGAGGCTAGTGATCGCTTACAGTATGCCGCCACAAAAACAGTCTTGTGAACATTGTGAACCCCACTCCCTCTCCCCCCATGCATATGCAGCTTTGTGGAATGCAAATAGGCTAGTGATGATTGAAACCACAGAAGCCAGTTAGTGTGTATGAAATACCTTTGACCATTCCCTTGCATTTTATAATATTGTCCATGATACAGAGGTTTGCAGGTTGGTTGTCCACTGCAATAGGCAATGTGCATTGGCTCTCAAGCATTTGGGCAAGCGTGAGCAAGCCCCACACTAGCACTAGCGTGTTCAATTTCGAGTTTTGGTCTGTTGCATACCACATATCGTTTGCGTATGCAATACAACGTTCGAATAATAATAATAATAATATACTCATGTTGCTGCCGTAGCGCTTACGCCATTGACCACGCACCCACAGACGCAGGCGGAGCTTGTAAGACCTCCAGTCAGAGGACAAGAGCAAGAACAACCAGAGACCACACAATCCTGATCACCATACAATTCCTTCTTCCTAGTCTCCCATATCAGTAATACAAAGCTCTTAACTAGCTTTAATAATGCTTTAAAATCATCCCTGTTCCAATTCTCAAACCCTAAAATAAAACTTGCCTTATTAAAATTATCAAGTGTACTAAACTCCCCAAACCTCCCCCCCAATAGATTTTCTAATTCAACCATGAAATTATTTCTAATGCTGTCATATGCTGGACACTCCCAGAGAACATGTACCACACTCTCACATTCACCCCTGCATAATCGAAAATGTTTCATACCGCATGCATATTGATAATAATTATTATATCGTCACTCCACCAAGTCAAGGTTGTTTCCAGCAACATCGGGTCTCCTGGCCTATGTTTCTTGGTGGGCACAGGGTCCGTTGGTGGATGTATGGATAAATATGCCTTCGGTTACCGTTACGGCCTGTTCAGTAGGGCTGGAACATTTTAATATAGTCAAGGTTTTTCACAGCAGCACCCGGTACATTGGTGTGCGCTCTGGCCTTATTGTGGCCCAGAGTTTATCGCATGGATGGTCCGACAAGTTTTTCTGTTATATAAAAACATGCAGTTTAAAGCTGTGAACATTATTTAGTTCACAAAATTTATGTACTTAGTTCGATCAGCAATTGGTGAGTATGCCTGCATGGACTAGATTGCAGCGGGAAAGGGAGAGGAGGGCCGCTGAGTCTCCCAGTGCCAGGCAGATCAGGCTTCAGCGACGCCGACAGAGGAGAGCTGCTAGTCTCAAGGCAGCCAACAAGGAGCGGGCTAGAGCTCGGAGAGCTAAATCTCCAAGTCGCCGACAAGCCACACCTCGCTCACGCTCGCCCCACAATGCTCTGCAATTCACTTAGTCAATTAGGTTAGGCTGTCTGGATCAAAAGCTAAACAGTTTACACAGTTATTTCTGTCAACTCCCATTTGCCTATAATTTGCTCTGGACAACCAACCTGCAACTTTTTAGAATGTTTTGTGGCAGGATACTGTAAGTGAGGTAACCTTATGTGGGTTAAAGCTATTTTTGCAGTTATGCGTTTGGGGCTTTTTTGGTGACCTATAAGGGCAATTCACTGCTGCAGTGTACTTGGTGGAGTTACAAACACTGAATTTTGCACACTTTATTCTAAGAAATAGTGTTGAAGCTGCAAATTTTCCTCTTGAGATTACTATATTATGTAACAGTGCTCCAGAATTTTCATTATTGAGAAATTTGGTATTGAAAGTGCGAAGTATGTTCAAAACATCAAAGAAACATTTTTAGAAATTTTATCAAGATTGTTGTTCCCCATAATATATAGCCAATACAGAAGCCATACATATGCTGCACAGAGTTTCAACAAAAATTGGACTAATGTCAGGGGCGTAGCACTTTGCACTTGGTGGTAGACGTAAGGCTTAAAACTGAAATTACTTGCTCTCTTGCTCTGGAGCACCGTATTTGTAGTGGGCCTCCAATAGAATAGCCACACGCATTACTCCTACCTGTACTCGTGCATGCGGCAATGTTTAGGGCTGCATGAATAACATTATATGTACATAGTATCATTGCTATAATAGATAGTAGAGTTGAAGGACAGCTACTCTACTATCTGTGGTATTGCTTGACTGTGTTAAATTTATCCACTGATTATTATTAACTATGCGTGTGGTCTTTGGAATATTTAGCGTGTATATTATGTACATCAGTGCAGACCGATTAAACCACTTGACTATATAGCTGTATGTATAAGTGTACACTCCAACTCTGTACATGCATCTGTTTAACGTGACGACTCTATCCTGAATTTAGAGGATATGTTGACCTAATTGGTCTGCATGTGTGTGCACATTTTTTACTCCTGAAGCTGCAATAGACAAATCATAGCTGAATTACGAGCCTTCTATTTTTGCAGTGTGCATAGCTATAGTTTAGTATCTGTTAGAATTAACAGTTTAGTTGATTTCATCCATCATTTGTAGTGGTCTACACTCAGTTAAATTGCATGGTGACTGCATTTAATTTATCATATCCGTTTTTGCATAATATTATGTGTAATGCATTCATGTTTCTGGATATAAGGATGTCATGCCTCCATATATTGGTAAGAATATTGACATAACTATAATAGAGTTGTACAGCCTATACCACTGAGCAATATGTTGCTTCTTGTTTATGCAGAGGAATTTTGGAATGTTTTTTCTAATCATACCAATTTTAACACATCAAAAATGTGTGGTAACGACCAACAAAGAATCAACTATGGACTACATGAACTGAAAGTGAGGTGGAACTCCGAACAAGGATACGACAAGAAACCAATTGTAGGCATCTGTAAGAATAATTTAACTGTGACAGCCATTCCACGTAGGTTGATATGCAGACCACATTGCAAGCGTAAACAGATTGACCAGTACTACATCTGGCACAACTTAGCTAGTGGTCATAAAAACTTCAGCAAAGTGGAAGATGCAAAACATATACATCGTTGGTTCCTACATAAGGACTGGAGGATTATTAGTGATAGAAGTACAACAACAGGACAAGACTGGCTGAAAAGTATCACTATAATATTATAGCTAATCGGTGCCCATGGCATGACCCTACAGTATTCAGTTACCTTTGCATCACAATTTTCTCTGACAGCTCTCTTTTTTTTTTTACTAGTATATATATATATATATCTAACTACCATACTCAGAACTGTCATATCACATTGTAATATTATCATGCTTTTGCTCAAGCCACATACATGGATTTATGAAAACAATCACTTGTACCAAGTGGGAGTAATTTGACATAGTAGCTCTAATTAATTGTAGCTTATAACAAGTGCAGCTGCCCTTTCAGCAAAGGACAAATAATTGTGTTCAGCTAGGCCCAAATTCACTTTTAATAGCCACAGTGAAACATGCATGTAGGCCCACACAGGGGATGAAACTATACTGACCTCTTAGTAAATTTACTATACTTTGCTGCAAGGGTATAAGCTCTAATTAATTGTAGCTTATGACAGGCCAGCTAGGCCCAAATTCATGCACTTTTAATAGCCACAGTGAAACATGCATGTAGGCCCACCTATAGCTAACTAGTGTTATATATAGTCTGCACCATTGCATACATGGTCACGTGCCTACATAGGTTCATACCTTGCCTCTCTAGTAATAGAGCTTTAAGGTTTCATATGTCCCAGGGATTAAGACATTAGCTATACATGCAGCCCCAGAGTACTAGGGTAGTAACATAAGAATACAGCATCCTTACTTAAGTACAGCTTAGCCTAATAGTAGCTAGCTAGGTGTAGTGGTATACGTAATAGAGAAATAGGTCAGTGTATTTTTCGGCCAATCTGCTTTCAGGTGTCATTGATGACTGAAAGGTGAAATTTAAATGTTAAGGTTCAGCTTTCAGGTTAGAGCCCACACCTGAAACCTGAAATTCCATTCAGCTTTTGAGTTAGAGCCCTCACCTGAAATCTGAAATTCTATTCAGATTTCAGGTTTCAGGTGAGGGAATTTATATTTACGTGAGGGCTCTAACTCGGTCAGTGTACTTTTTGGCCAATCTGCTTTCAGGTTTCATTGATAACTGAAAGGTAAAATTTAGGTTCAGCTTTCAGGTTAGAGTCCTCACCTGAAACCTGAAATCCCATTCAGATTTCAGGTTTCAGGTGAGGGAATTTTAGATTTTATGTTTAGGTGAGGGCTCTAACTCAAAAGCTGAAACCAGCATCTAATTTTCAGTCATCAATGAAAGCGGAAAGCAGATTGACCAAAAAGTACACTGATCATTGTCAGGGTGGAGTTTTTGGAGTGCTGGGGGGAGATGGAAATACTGCATGGTCAAAATAGTATGATTTCTACTTGAAGGTGCATTATATTCCATTATACACAAGATATAATTCCAGCAAACAGGTAGTCTATTATAAATGTACATGTACTGTGGCTGCATTTCCATTTCTAGGGGCCCTAGCTACTTGAATAATAAATTAATATTGTGACTCGGTCTCAGGTGTGTCTGCTATTATAATATTAAACACTACTGCTTACGGTTAGCTAATACTAACTTACTGTTATCTGGCAGGGTCAATGTACTTTTCGGCCAATCTGCTTCAGCTTTCATTGATGGATACCCCTGATGTAAAACAAGCTCTACAAAGCTGAGGAAATGTTTTCAAGACTACCATGGAAACCTGTATCCCATGCAAAGGGTGTTCTAAATGTACCTATGCAAAAGTGGAAATACTTTATTCCGAAGGGCAAAGTCATCAGGGTTGACTGAGCTCGGGAAAAAATACAAAGGCATGCATAATAAAGTGACATCAATATTGAGAAACTCAAAACAGTCATTCCTTTCAAGGAACTGTGGGTTTTGGAAAACAATGAAGCTCTTCAGGAAGGATCCAGCCACAATGCCATCAACACATCAATCTGATGGTACATGTGCAAACAATGAGCTGGACAAAGTGAACATGTTGAACAATTAGTACTATAAATGCTTCACTACATCATTGCCACCCCTATATGGCTCCTTTGAGTCTGCTGAACACCTGGAATTGCCTGAGAGAGGCCCAGAAAATCTGTTATGTACAGAGTAGATTATATGTCTTCTACTTTTAAAGCAAGATGCCCGGACCAAATTTCTGGTAGGAGCATTGACACTGCAGTCACTAAGCTGTTTAACCAGTCAACGAGTAACTTCTGTAATTCCATTGTACCTTGTACTATTCGTAACTGGAATACATTTTCTTCACATGTTCTCTTGGCTTGTTTTTCTGTATCACTATTTAAAATTAACTTTTGGGCATACATGCAAAATTAGCCATTATAATGATATTGTGCATCATTTGCATTTGTTGCATAAATTTCTATAGTTACATAAGAAAAAACAAACAAACTGTCTACTTTTTAGTAGTTGTGTAATAATAATAATATACTCATGTTGCTGCCGTAGCGCTTACGCCATTGACCACGCACCCACAGACGCAGGCGGAGCTTGTAAGACCTCCAGTCAGAGGACAAGAGCAAGAACAACCAGAGACCACACAATCCTGATCACCATACAATTCCTTCTTCCTATTAGTAGTTGTGTAAAACTGTAAAAACAATTTACCCCAGAATATTGTGTCATAATAATATATTCTACCATTAAAATTACTGCTGTAAATTGTATTGTTTTGTGTACATAAACTTTTCTTTGTTTCTGTTTTTATTTGTTTTGCTCTTTACTTTTTTCGTGGTTCCTTAACGCTGCTGTACATGTTTTGCCTGTTTCAGCTTTAACATAAAAAAATGAGCTCATCAAAGCCACCACAAGCTAGGGCTTATACTGCTAGTGACATGTGCTTTTCCTAATAACTTGCCATTCCAGCTATTTTGTTAGTATTCAGTGTGTGTAGTGGGTTGTAGCTAAACAATAGCGTTTAGCTGAAGCGTTTTGACAATTACAGTAGAATGGTGGGGATATGAGTGTTCTTCGGTAGCACAAAACAAAGTATATAGTCATCTATCTATCAGTAGTAAGCCTGGGAAGAATTGTTTGCCTGTCAAGGGGCTATAGCTATAGGCTTCTTTTTTTCCCTCTCCAATTCAGTTAAGTTGTTTCGAAATACCACAAAATTTAATAGCCATCTATCTATCACTATAAGCCTGGGGAAATTTTTTCAAGTCTAACAGGCTGATGGCTACTGAATTATTCATTTTGTGGTATTTCTATAAAGAGAAACAACTTAAGTTGGAGGGGGAAAATTAGCCTGGCTCCGATCCCTCCTGGACGGTCAAACTTCTAAACAATTTTCCAGGCATAGCATTGATTACTATCTGTGGTATTTCAATAAAGAGAAACAACTTCACTTGGAAGGGGGAAAAGAAGCCTGTAGCTAGCTCCTGGACGGTCAAATAATTCTTCTCAGGCTTAGTACTGATAGAGAGATGACTATTCGTGGTATTTCTATAAAGAGAAACAACTTAAGTTGGAGAAAAAAAACAACTAGCATCCCTCCCTCCTGGATAGTCAAACTTAAAAACAATTCTTCCCAGGCCTAGTTGGAAAAAAAACTAGCCTCTCTCCCTCCTGGATAGCCAAACTTTCTTCCCAGGCCTAGTTGGAGAAGAAAAAAAACGCCTAGTGAGCTCCCATCCCTCCTGGAGGGTCAGACATACTTAAAACCCTGGGATCGGATCTAACCTTTTCGCCAGAGGTATGTTTGCCCCAGAAGCGTTGGATAGGCGAGACTGGGAATCACGGTGGGCACCGCAACGTGCCCAGTCGTCCATTCAGCTTCGGGATCCGAAGAAAGAACCGGCGTTCTGCTACTAGGTCGTAGAAAGTCGAAGATCAATATGTGTACAGGGGGCCCGATCCCCGACTTGATCACCTTGGGGAGATAACGCTCCGAACCCCAGTCTGCAAACGAGCGCACCATTTCGACAATCCGTCAAACGTGTGTCAAATTCAGTATTATAAACCCCAACCGTCTGAGAGTTGAACCTCAATAGGTTATACCTGTAACGCGTTGAACCTCAAGTGGTGAACCTCAATAGGTTCACACATCACCATCAGACTTACTTTCTTTTTGTTGGTATATCGAGAGTCAGGAGTCAAACTAATATAATACATGCAGCATACAAACTACAGTACTGCCTCAATCACATTACCACTAATAATAATTACAAGCATCAATTATTAGTGGGCTTTTACAATACCATAGCCTTGTTCCCAGGCTCCACTCTACAGCTTTGTTTTCATGCCACCTGTTTTGGCTCTTCCTCTCGAAGTTCATCCTTCAGTCCTGTATAGCTATAGTATAGCTATATATGCACCTGCTACCATTCATCCCATGCAGTACTAATAAATTGGAGGCTAGTGAAACTTGCCTGCATAATGCAATAGCTAATGATATCTAGGACATGGCATCCTTTATTTTGAGTGCCCTGAGTGGCAATATGGTGGCATCTAAGGCACTTTGTATGACAAATTGAGTCTCTCAGTATACTTTTTTTTAGCATTGTTACTTGATAGCAATAGGCTGACAGACAGGTAGCTGACCTTTGATGTGTGACTCCATGCTTGATCAGCTTTTGTTTGGGGCAGACCAAAAAATTGCAGGTTCAAATCCAAAGCCTGCCAGATCACAGTAAGTTAGAATTAGCTAACTGTAAGCAGTAGTGTTTAATATTAATAGTAGACACATCTGAGACTGCGTCACAATGTTTAATTTATTAGTAGCTAGACCTCTGGATATGCAGCCACAGTACAGCTAGTAGTCTAGCTTGGTAAACATAAATAGCTACAGTCTGTTCTATCAGTAAAATATCTAGCATAACGTCAGAATAACTTGGTCTGCGGAGAGGGGTGGGGGGGGGGGGGGGGGGGGGGTGGGGGGTGGTCTAAGGGGAAGCACTTAAGGCTCATGAAGAAAAGCCATAGTGGGGTAACCCTAAAACCTAGTATCTATGAAATGTACAAACATTGAATAAAAACATGCATACTCTGTAAACAAATGACCAGCTCCTAAAAAGTATTACATTATATGGGAGGGGGGAGGGGCAAGTTGGTTTGACCACTCTGATTCTAAGCTCTTCGTTATTATATGACGTGCGCACAGCACACATAATTGTTTATAATATGGTGCATTCAAGATTGTATGTTACTACAACAGAAAGAAATGATCATGACCTACACAGTCAAGAATAGGCTATAGGGTATGACAAAATTGGTCTCACGCATAATTCTTGCTCCCGCCTACTGGATCCTGAGAGATGTTCGGCTGGCCACAGTCAATGGTGAAGAAGGTGTGGGGCTGACCAACCTTCTTCATGTGCCAGAACTGCCCAAAGGAGATAGTCTGAAAAGTGTGATTAGGAAGATGTAAGTTTTTAGTTCAGTTGAGGAGGTAGCCACTAGGAAAGATGGAGACGTAAAGCAGGCTTGTGCCTGATCTCATACCCAGAACACTTACATGAGAACTCTGGTATGAGACTGCGTCACAATATTAATTGAATACACCTGAGACTGAGTTACAAAATTAATTCAAGTAGCTAGGCCCCTAGAAATGCAAATGCAGCAACAGTACATTTATAATAGACTACCTGCTTGCTGAGTTTGATGATGATAATTAAATTTATTGATAGAATGTTCTTGTGTATAATGGAATATCATGTGCGTTCAAGTAGAAATTATACTCGTTTGACTATGCAGTATTTCCATCTCCCCCCCAGCACTCCAAAAACTCTGACAATGATAGTGTACTTTTCAGTCAATCTGCTTTCTGCTTTCATTGATGACTGAATAGTGAAATTTAGATGCTGGTTTCAGCTTTTGAGTTAGAGCCCTCACCTAAATATAAAATCTGAAATTTCCTCATCTGAATCCTGAAATCTGAATAGAATTTCAGATTTCAGGTGAGGGCTCTAACTCAAAAGCTGAATGGAATTTCAGGTTTCAGGTGAGGGCTCTAACCTGAAAGCTGAACCTTAACATTTAAATTTCACCTTTCAGTCATCAATGAAGCCTGAAAGCTGATTGGTCGAAAAAACACTGACCCACTTTATTATGCATGCCTTTATATTTTTTCCCAACCCTGATGACTTTGCCCTTCGGAATAAAGTATTTCCACTTTTGCATAGGTACATTTAGAACACCCTTTGGGATACAGGTTTCCATGGTAGTCTTGAAAACATTTCCCCAGCTTTATAGAGCTTGTTTTACATCAGGGGTATCCGTCAATGAAAGCTGAAAGCAGATTGGCCGAAAAGTACACTGATAGTATTAGCTAACTGTAAGCAGCGGTGTTTAATATTATAATAGCAGACACACCTGAGACCGAGTCACAATATTAATTTATTATTCAAGTATAGCTAGGGCCCATAGAAATGGAAATGCAGCCACAGTACATTTATAATAGACTACCTGCTTGCTGAAATTGATGGTGATAATTAAATTATATCTTGCATATAATGGAATATCATGCACCTTCCAAGTAGAAATCATACTCTTTTGACTATGCAGTATTTCCATCTCCCTCCAGCACTCCAAAAACTTCACCCTGACAATGATCAGTGTACTTTTCGGTCAATCTACTTTCCGCTTTAAATTTCACTGATGACTGAATAGTGAAATTTAGATGCTGGTTTTAGCTTTTGAGTTAGAACCCTCACCTAAATATAAAATCTGAAATTCCCTCACCTGAAACCCGAAATCTGATTCAGAATATAATTTCAGGTTTCAGGTGAGGGCTCGAACTCGAAAGCTGAAATCAACATTTAAATTTCACCTTTCAGTTATCAATGAAACCTGAAAGCAGATTGGCCGAATACGAAGAGGTGGACCATCCACTACTTTTTGTAGACTTTCTAGGAGTTCAAGTTATTGTATATACAGACAAACCAGGCAAACAACTAGCTATGTAGTTATGATTTTGACGTTTCTTTACTCTTCTCTTACCTGCCTAACTCCTCCACAGAAAACACCTCACCTGCCCTAGAGAACTGAGGAGTGGCAATACTATTTTTCTTAATCTTAATTATTGTGCTATGCATACATATTAATCGGTTTATTTAACTTTAATATTGCTTTTTTCCCTCCAAGTTAAGTTGTTTGTATTATCACAAATAGCTAGTCATAAATTTTATCTATCAGTACTAAGCCTGGGAAAAATTGTTTGTAAGTTTGACCATCTTCGATCTCTGTGGGGTGGAGAGAAAAAGCCTCAAGATCCTAACATAGACAGCGTAAGTGACTCACTCCAAGTCTAAGAATATCGCGCGTACACCGGAACCAGACCGGCTACACATGCATGGGCACGAGACTATTCAAGAGCTAGCTAGACATGGCCAGGCTGAAGTCATTACTTCGTGTCGTAGTTTTGATTGTAGCTTTGGTATGTATCATTGCTGTGTTGATCGGGCCTGATGCTGACTACTGGAATTGGTTTTGGCAAAAGACAAACGCCGCCAGGCCCATTAAGCCGAGGAATAAAATGCCACCCACTGTAAGCTTAAGCCCGCTGGCAGTCGTGCTACATACCGCGCCAAAAGCGGACTGGGAAGTACAGCTGAATGTTAAATCTGAGGTTTTAAAACGGCCGTTTAGTATGCCTTGTCCTGGAGTATTTCTGCCGCCAGAGAAGCTAGTGAAAAGTGAATGGATGGCAACTCTCCTACGATTTTTGAGTGGACTAAAGTCTAAACAACTGAACCTTGTCACAGGCAACAACCAGTACAAAGAGGTACTCCTTAACTGGCTGATCTTAAGTGCAAACGTAAAACCTCCAATGAAGGATGTATTAGTGCTTGCTTTAGACAAAGATCTGTATGATGTACTACACACAAGACAAATTCCTTGCATTTTTATTCCACCCATGGCTATGATAACAGGACGTGGTGGACTTAAGATGGTTCGTATTGGCTTGCTGCGGATACTAAACTGGCTGGGATTTGATGTAGCTTTTTTTGATGCCGATGCTCTCATTCTAAAGAATCCACAACCTCTTTTTGATAAGTTCAAGACAGATATTGTGTCATCAAATGCAATTTATCCGCCTCAACTAAATAAAAAGTGGCACTTCACCCTCTGCATTGGAGTCATACTTGTTAGGAGTGGCAAAAGAACAGGTGTGAGTATTAAAGGGAACCTTAAACAGGGTTCAGTACCGAGGGAAGGGCTTCCAACGAAATAACCTTAGTAGTGTAGGATATAAGGCCATTACCGCTGATTACCGGTATGTTTGTTTTGTGTAAGGCCATACAACTTATTATTGTCTATAGTTTTCCCCTTGTATAATGTTAAGTGTATCCAGCTGGGGGTTCAACTAGTAACTGATTGTGCATGTCTGTATGTTTGATGTCATATTTGATGTTGGGTCACAAACGTATTGTCCCTGTCAACAATTGCAAGCTACTAGTATCAGGCACACTGACGTCCACGAGGATACTAGAAACGGCAAGACCATTGCTATTGCTAGCTGCATTCACGTGCAGGCGAAGTATGTCCATCTTTGGACTTATTTTGTCACTCCTTATTAACTATTCACCAGCCAAAATGAAACTTTCTTCAAATGCTTCAGCTGGGTGCAGACCTAGCCACTCATTGTCAGTTGATTGAGCCACTTCTTGTTTAGTAGACTCTAACATGATCATGGCAGCAATCACCAAGGCAATTAGTCTTAGGTGTACCATATGCCCCTTCTGCTTTGTATTTGAAGTATCATTGTGTTCTGCCAGAGTAGCAGTATTTTGCAGTCATGAAATGGTTTCAGAATTAACATTGGTGCTTATGTAATAGTAGGTATCAAAATCAAGCACCTGTTAATTGTCTTTATAAAAACTGAATTTAATTTGCATGGCTAACCCTAAAGTTCAGGTACCGTACCCACTTCCTAAAGTCCAGTCTTTGTTTTTACACTACACATCCTGTACATGATAAGATTCTAGCTACTGTACAACACTGGTTAATGGGCACATATATTTTATAAGTGCACGAGTGGGCACTACACTGCATTTAGTATGTAATTTAGTGTTGCTCAGACAATAAGTATGACTGTCTACATGTAGTAGCTAGTGTCTAAACAATTCTATCCATCATTTTTATAATGCTAGTAGCCTGAGTTGATATGTTACTTTCTATTTATGCAGAGGAGTATTGGAATGTCTTTTCAAAACATGCCAATTTCAACCAATCAATGTGTGCTAGTGACCAAGTAAGAATCAACTATGGACTACATGAACTGAAAGTGAGGTGGAACTCCAAACAAGGATACGACAAGAAACCAATTGTAGGCATCTGTAAGAATAATTTAACTGTGACAGCCATTCCACGTAGGTTGATATGCAGACCACATTGCAAGCGTAAACAGATTGACCAGTACTACATCTGGCACAACTTAGCTAGTGGTCATAAAAACTTCAGCAAAGTGGAAGATGCAAAACACATACATCGTTGGTTCCTACGTAAGGACTGGAGGATTATTAGTGATAGAAGTACAACAACAGGACAAGACTGGCTGAACCTCATCACTCACAGATGACACCCATGAGCCTATAGCTAGCATTTTGAATACACGATATAATAATTATGTGTTTAATACTAGCTGTTCTGACTGCTCTTTCTACCAATGCTGAATACATCACTGACATTGTTACTTTTCAATCTGTTCACTACAGGTTTTTTTTGTTGTTATGCAGTAATCTCCTATGTTCATGATGACTCTACTGCATGTATAAAATGGTACACAATTATTAATGCACTCAAGCCCACATATATATATGTTATTACATGAACAACTTCAGCTGCAGTGAAACATGCATGCATGCATGTGGGTCCATGTATGTGGATGACCTGAAGCTATGCCAATACAGTACCACTAACAATGTGCCAAGTATTAAATTCTGTGTACATCAGTCTGCTTCGGACGGTTCCAGCTGTGATTTAGTCACCTCTGTCAAGTCCTGAGAATGGGTTTAGAGAATTATTAGTATGCAAACACTGCATAGTGTAGCCTCGTCCCCAGGCCCCCCCCCCCCCCCCCCGCTTTTTTTGGGATACCTCCGTACAACCAAATGAAGCAGGAGTCTGGGATTGAGAGTGCACAAACTATTGAATTAAGGTCACGTTGTAAAAACTCCACAGTAATACGATGATTGTGAAAATTGTAAAAACAACACTCAAGTAGCACCTATATAATAAACCCATGAATTTGTGAGGTATAGCCAGCAAATGACTGGGTTATGGTACATAACATTAATGGGTGTGGTCTATCCAACTTATACCTCATTGAGTTATAGATTGAACATCAATTCAAGTCTGTGAGATTTGAATTATGATGTAATGTGGCGTAGCTATAAAACTCACAGGTAAAGAGAACTGGTTGCAGGAGTCTAGATACACAAGAGCAGTGGGGTTGGAGAGTAGGGCTCCCACTGCGACCTCACTGGGATTCCCCGGACTCAATTGCACAAATAACTCAAACAAATGCTCCTAGAAAGGGATTTAAGTAATTTTAAGCATCTGGCATTACAAATACATGCACATGTATAATGTCCTACATACTGACATAGGTTCACTATAGTGGTATAGAACTTAGGCTGGTATTTTGTTTAAAGGAAAAATAATCAGCCAATTTTTAACATTTTGGAATGGGTATCGGTGTTTCAGGAATGCACGGGGAGGCTTCAAAAGAAACTTGAATCTTGAAGGAACACAAAATTTCAATGTGGCCCTGCATGAAACCTCATGGTGATAACATTGATACCGATGCAACACTGTTATAATACATAATAGACTATCTGGCTTGAAGGATTGAATCTGTTCCCCATGGTATGGTATACATATGCACTTGTTATACTACTCCTACATGACCTAGTGATAATGGCACTATATACATACGTAACCTCTAGCATTATAGATTTTTGCATGCAAGGAAGCACATAGCTCATAAGGATGACTACAACATACCATAGAGACAGGCGTGCCAGCACTCTCAACTGTCTGGTTGCCTGCGCTGGCTCCTGTGTCACTCTTGTACAGCCCGTGAACCAGGACCTAAGGAAAATGTTCAAGGCACCAACGTGGCATTAGATACCGTATCTTATTGTTGCAGCTATACATGAGTACTGTTCATAACCCCTACTTCACCAAACTCCTGTATTTTCTTTTACTATAGTTGTGTGGCACCTCTGCCAAGCAACGTTGTTACATATAGCTAAATTTTGTAATATAGGACTGTGTGAAAGAATGTACCTTATGAAAGTCTTGCAACAAGATTGCCTGCTCTGCGTTGTTTGCCTAAGTGTAAGGCAGAGATATCAACGCATGCATGTGTGCAATTAGCTAGCAAGTATATGCCCCACCTGCTGGGAAGTGATGGGTTCTCCCACTGCTACACTTAGAGCTTTGAAGAGACCTTCCTTCAGGTCAGGATCCACACAGAGGTAGAGCAACTGTGTAGTTGTACATGTAATAATAAAATGGCAGCAGGAGTTTCTACCTACAAATGAGAAGCAGTCGATTCACCATTTCTTTGTAGTCCAGTTGGTGAGTTACAGGGTCAGCAAAGATGTCGAAGAATGCCTATTATGGTTACGTATATCATTCACACACATGTTAGCACAAGAAATAGGTTGCGACGTACATCCTTCAGGCTCTCAGCCCTATTGTATCCCTCAGTTGTGGGCCGTGCATCCTCCACAAGCCAGGTCTGCACTCTCGAATACTGCTGCCTGGAGACCGTTCCAACTGGGGCCACGGCAGTGAACTGCTGCAGGGCTGCCACCAGCTGCTGTGGGGTGGGCAGTGGCCACGGCTGGGCCACGACTACAAGGAACCGACGCCAGTCCACGTATTCTGTAGTGTTCCCATAGAGGACCTTACATATGCTTTCAACCTGTGTATTAAGAGACATTCAGCCAAATAACTTCATGGCCAGCTAGCAGTGTACATTGCAGAACCATAAACATGTGTATGTCATTTAATTACCTGGTCTCTGGTAAGTCCGCACCAGTTCTCAGGGAGAAGGTTGTCCCCAACCTGTGTACACAGAAGTAGGCCGTATACTGCCGATTCTTCACTATGCAAGTGTGCAGTACCACTGGTTATATGTACATATATATACATGGTCTTCGTAATTATGTTAAACTCTAAGAAGTGACTTCTGTACATGAAGTCCTCACATATTTGGGACTGTATATATATATATATATATGCAGATGCTTACAGTTTTGTCTGCAAATGTTAGCATGGTGTCCACAAATGCACTGCTGAGCATGAACCCCAAGGGGGCCACTGTAGCAAACTGCTGGTGCAAGGAGAGCAGCTGGCAAACAGTGAATTTGTCAGGCAGGCTTATTTCGCAGGGTGGGGGCGGGGAGGAAGGTCGGGACGGTACAAAGGTCATCATGGACTAAAGTGTGTGTTAGTGCATGTGTGTGTCAAGCGTGTATGTGTGGTGTGTGCAAGAAAGAATAAAACTTGCAATAAACTGTATGCTAAGCATCTGGCATTCTCACTACATGCTTTTTGTCTCACCTGCTGTATCTGAAAGACAGGTCCAGGTAGCTGTAGCTCATGTAGCAATTTCTCTTCACTCTCAATGGCCTGTCTTAGCACTTCTGCCATGTTGCTTACACTGCAGATAGCAAATACTGTATAGTAAAGACACACTGTCTTGCATTCTCACAAAGGGAAGTAGCTCTACCTTAAGGGCATAACTTTTACAACGTAAGTTATAGTGTATGCATACTACAATGCCTTCAGGTTACATGTATACAAAATATCTATTAACAGTCCAAAAGTTGTTCATATAAAGTGGCACAAATGTGTCAGGGCAGTACCAACCTCTCAACTTCCTTCTTGTAGCACTGTCCAATCCATTCTTCCATTTCCACATGCATGTTCTTGGCTTTAGCCTACACGATGTGCAAAAAGATCAACCACACTGCTGTATGATACTACTGCACAAGGAGACACCATACATGTACCTTGAGATCAGTGACGAGTTCCATAGCCTTTGTCTTGATCACTTCCAGGTGTAGCTTCACCGTGAGCTCTGATTAGGATAAAAATCAATCAGTTACTTTTGTTTCGCTATAATTGTGGGGCTACAAAATTTTCTTCTGAGAAATGGACCTGTGGGCATGAAATAGCTATTTACACAAAATCAAAAGTTGTGAATAATTCTGCTGATCATCAATACGATAATTGATACAAATTTGGTCCTTTGAACTTAGTATACGGTATACTGGGTGCCAGTCAAATTACTACATCACGTAAGTGGCCTATACTGCATGTTGTAATAAGTTATCCCTTTCCCAGGACTCAAAGATCCTGTATTTCATTCAAGGCTTACATAGTCAGCCTTGCACTAAAACTTTTAACTCGGTGAACTTGGATGGTTAGTATCACTGCACCTTCGTGCTGTATGGCTGCCTTGTGCTCTCGCCACATGTGTAGCAGCTGCTGCTTCTTGGATATCTCCTCTGCAGAGGGGGCACTGGGAGGGGCTGCATGGGGTAACAGGAGGGAGGAATGGAGACACTTTCAGCCTTGCTTCTAGCCCTCCCATGCCTTATGCCACAGGCTTAGGAATAAGAGTGCGTGTACCAGTGTAAAGTCAAGAGCAATGGTGTGCGTACATATCTGTATTGACAATTTACCTGGTGTTGCTGGAGTAGGTTCTGGAACAGCAGCGCCTTTGCCTTTACCTTTTGCTGGGGAAGCCTTGCCCTTCTTTCCAGCAGGACTCTGCGAGGGACATGGGAGAGAAGAGAGGAGGTACGTATGATGCATGCAATACTGGGGGTCACACCGGAGCTCAGAATGCCATATGCAATCACTCGGAAGCCCAACCTTTGCCTTATCCTTTTTAGCATCTTTCCCCTTGCCGCCTTTCTCTTCTTTGGGCTCTGGAGGCTTCTCCTGCTGGGTGGGAGCAGCTGGCTGGCTTGCCTTCTCTATTGCAGTATCCAGCACCTTAAGTTCAGAGCTTAGCTGGGAGAAAGGAGACCTCACTCACTCAAAAACTTACACGCTATACAAGAGATAGTTTACACACTACTGTATATAATCTCTTTCAATGAATGTCTTTCCTCTTTACTCACCAGGTTGAAGACAGTGGCAATGGCAGTGTTGTAGGCATGCACAATGAGCTGCTGGTCGAGCTCAAGGTTGCTGAGGTCTTCAGCAGGTGGGGGAGAAAATGGAGTTGCTCCTCCCTTTTTCTTTGCCCCCTTTTCCTCGGCTGGCTCAGAAGGAGGCTGGCGAGGTAGTAGGGGGACTCTTAAAATGGGTGATGAAGAGAAAGGGAGGTAATTGAAGGGCAATGAACTTAAACATACTCATATTCGTCACACACGCACACATGCACACACACACACACACACACACACGCATATACAGGTATACACACACAGATACATACACACCTCCTTTTTGGTGTCTCATGGGAGGGAGATAGTGTGGCCTTGGCAGCGTTAGCGGCAGTTGCAGTCGCAGCCCCCTGCCCCTCTGTCCCTTGGATGCTGTGCACAGAACTGGTGGCACTAGTAGGAGGTTCCTGAAGCTTCGTTGGGGACAGCTGGGAGTAGCAAGAAGGGGGCGTGTAGAGTAGAATTGTGCCTATTAAAAGTGGCCTAGTATCCACAGTTTGTGAACACTCTTGCAAACACCCCACACCTGTGTACCGTACCATACCTCTATCAGTGGTACTCGGGCTATCTTTGGGAGCTCAGTAGGAACATTGCCTGTATGGAAAGGAATAGCATATGGTATGTAGTTTGACAATTTTCCGCATAACCAATATAAACTATACCTTCCATTCCATTGTAGTAGTCCTTGAGCAGCAGTACTGCGTCCTGGAATTTGTCTAGCTCCACCTACATGAGGATGGAACTTGCTTGTGAAATTTGCATATACACAATTCACAGGTAGCACACTCATCATGAACATACACTTGCATGACGTAATACACATGGAGGTCACGCACGTATGCTATCATATACACACACACACACACACCTGCATTAGGGAGATGTAGTGATTAGAGAGCAGCCCGAGATGGTCCTCCAGCCAGTGGTCCTCGGCCAGTCTCTTCTTTTCCCCCTCCGTCTCCCCCTTGCGCCGATCACAAATATCCCACAGCTTATCACAGAGGTCCTACGTATGAGGAATGAGGTGGAAGAGAGGATACACATATCCTGAGTATAATCCCTCCCCTTCAGACCTGCAATATACAGTACAGTGCCTATAGTGTATTCAACTTGCCATGATAAGTGATAAACATGTACATATTTATACGTGTACCTAGACACACACAATTGGAATGTAAGAAACAAACAACGCTTGCTCACGTACATCGACCCTGTGGTGCAGCTCTGCTTTCATGGTATCCTCGCGACGGAGGTGGGCGGGGAGGGTATTGTAGCTCTGCTGCCACTGCTGTAGGAACTCCTGCTTGTGGTCAGGGCGCCTCAAGTACTCGCAAAACTCACGCCTGCATGAGAGAAAAATTATAAATTACTACAGCAAGAAACAAACATTATAATTATTATACTTATGTCTCTGAGCACTATAGTGGAGCATATGTGTATTGTACTCTTTTGGCAGTAGTAAGAACACGAAGGAGACTTTGTATCATTTAATACCAGATGCAAAAAACGTGCTACCATTCACAACAAACTACATGTAACTTGCTACACATTTATACACACGTGTGTAGCTGACCTTCTCAAATAAAAATAGTGGCAGATGGCCTCCCTCTCCCCCCTCAGCAGCCGAAACACCCCCTTCAGGGTCCCCAGGTATGTCTCCTCCACCCCTGACCACTTTCCTGCCAGTCCTTTGGCAAGGGCTTCGCTCAGGGACAGGCTGCAGTATTGCCACTCTGCACTGCCTGGTTCAGCATTGGGATTGATGGGTATGAAGATGTCTGATTCCGATTCCTTGGGCTTTAGCTGTTCTTCTTCCAGTTGCACTTTCATGTGTTGGCGAGCAGGGCTCTTGCGGGTTCTCTTCTTACCGAGTGCTTGTGTCTGTACATGTAGCTTGTGGGCGGGGGACTCGGCTGAGGACGGGCGGCGTTTGCGGACACGTGGGGCCTCCTTTATGGGATGTATGGGAGGTATACGGGTCATGCTCCTACTAGAGAGATCCAGCATTGAACCACCGGCCAGTACTATGGGATGTAGTGTGTGTGTGTGTGTGTGTGTGTGTGTGGTGCATATATGATGAAAGTAAATTATATGTCCAGTTCAGTCCACTTTACAGATAAAGCAAAGCCTGGGAGCTTACAATTATCAGGTAAGCCAAGTTTCTTCATAGCGTCAGCTTGCTTTGCCTGCCACCAGAGATAAACAAGTAGCATTATCATACATGTACATGTAAGTATTATACTAGTAAGATGCTGGTAATCATCGAGGGGCGAGCCTGAACGAGCGTGGTGCGTCCACTCAAATGAATGATACACATTCAGGACTAAAATTTTACCCACCGATAGTAGTCTCGGGTACCCAGACGAGTCTGGGTACCCGAATCTGGGTACCCGAGACTAGGTAGCTAGGTTCATAGCGCTATCTGTAGCTACCTAACCTTTATCCCCAGTGCTTGTACTATAGCGGGAACGCTCTAGCCATCCTGATGTGCAGTTGTGCGCTCATTCTAGGAACAATTCCATTTAACGCACATCACCGACAGGTTTAAAAGACTAAATTTTGCCAACATCTGACGGGAAGTCAAGGTGGCGCGTTCGGTTAGACTGGGGTCGGAACGTGGCCTCCCCAATAATCGGGTCGCGGGTTCGAATGCCGCCCACGTAAATATCTGATTCTTGACTCTCTAAGCCTATAGCCAATATGCCGGTAACTTTCTTCTCCGGAAGAACTCCGAAGCTAAAAGGATGACTGGGTACGTTACAGCAGCGGCTCCTGTGATTCCCAGCCATCGCCTATCCAGCGCTCCGGGTGTCTAACACTCCAGGAGGGATGGGAGGCTCCCTAGGCTTTTGCTTTTTTTTTTTCTTCTCAAGTTTCCTTTTTTTTTCTCTCCAAGATTTTTTTTCTCCTTCTTTTCCTCCAAGTTAAGTTGTTCTCTTTATAGAAATACCACAAAAATAATTTGCAAAATTTCAATATAGGTTAGACACCGAGGTGGAGGTATCTCAGGAAAATAGATACCGAGCGAAGCGAGGTATCTATTGACTGAGATACCGACACAGAGGTGTCTAACCGATTTAGACCTAGTGTTATGATAACAGCGCCTCTATAAGTGACCGCTGCTAACCCTTTGAAGGAAGCAGCAACCTGCCCCATGCTGAGCGCTTCAGTTGTGATAGGCAGCCACTAATGTCATGAATAAAGATGAGGTATCTAAACGGGCGTTTAGATACCTGCCAGCAGGTATCTATCAGATTTAGATACCTCATTAGGCAGGCATTCTTCAAAGGATATTATTCATGACTAGGTCTAATTTGAATTTTATAACTATTTGTTACTCGCAGCGAAGCGGCCGAAGGCCGCTCCGCGAAGAGTACTATGTTGGGTTGTACGACTGTGTGTCCACTTTTCAATGAATACAGTTAGCAGGCAATGACGCTGAAAGTGATAGACACATATAAGTGGTTATTTCTACAGCAGTGGCCACAGATAGCGCGCGAGCTACCGTGCCTGACATGCCAGGTTCGAATCCAAGTCTTGACGACTTTTTTTTCTTCCAGTTTTAATTTTTTCTCTGCAGTGAGTTTGAACTTTCTCTTCATATACTTAGTCATTTATATTCCCATTATAAAATAGTTATTTTTTATATTAAAAGACTGGCCACGTCGCTCATAATGAAGTAGCTAGCCTTAATCCAGTTGTTCTGTGTGCTTGTTGGGCTCTATATAGAATAGGTACACGCAGTTGCCTCTTGTTGTCTCAGTCAGCTTGCACCGAAGAGTTCAGGTAAGCTGGTAGCTGTAGATAGTACTAGTACATGCAACTACTACCGTACTCTACTACTTTCTAATGGGTTAGTGAGATAGACTAATGCTAGCTAGAGGCATTAGGCATGGTTATTATAGCTAGCCATGCCCCGGCAGTGTTGTAGCTATAGAGCTACTGCATTCACATAATTCACCTCACTGTGATACACAGACAAGGGCACCTGCATGTCATTAGAGGTAGGGTTAGGTGTGCAGCCATGGTGATGTCTCACTAACTTCCACAAGTAGCTAGTTATAGTTACTAAAGAGTAATGCGCATGTGCTTACAGCCTTGTGTTGTTCGGATGTGAGTACATGCTGACATGGGGAGGCTGGTCCATAGGCCGATCTGATGTGCGCTCCAGTGTGACCATTGTTTTTTTTGTTTTTTTGGGGGGGGGGGGGGGGGGGGGTCGACAGTCCCTATAGCTATTCTTTAGAATTTTTTGTGACCTGTAGCTATATCTAAGGCGTTAGCTATAGGACAGGGGCATCAAACGCTCGTTACACTGCACATGGCAGACAATTTCACCTCACTAAAACTACACACTCTATACTCATCACACATCCTATTAGCTACTCATACTCGGACGCTCCGCTGCGAGTTTTTAGATCTCTTCAACCTACAGAATTAAAGCCAATTAAACTACTGTATACTCACACATACACCTCTCTGTGACTCACAACTCACCTAGCCCCAGTGAAATACTGCAATCAACCAGACCCACCTGAAACTAATCTAGCTAGCTATATGCTCACAGAACCAGTGTAAGGCGCACTGCTCTTTTTCCATATTAACTGACCCAAGTTATGAAAAAGTGACCCGAACAGAGCAGCAAGGGGGTTACGGCACCCCATAGGTTAGGGGGGGCTGCGCCCCCCCTCCTTTAAAAAAATATATATATATATATATATTTTTTTTAAAGATTACTAAAAAGTAACAAACAAGGACAATGGTCACACGGGAGCACACACCAGATCGGCCTACGGACCGGCCTCCCCATGTCAGCACGTACTCACACCTGAGCAATGCGATGTAATCTTTTTTTTATAGATATGCTATTGGCTGCTAGGCTTTTTTTCCCTCCAACTTAAGCCTGGGAAGAACTGTTTGACCGACCAGGAGCTATAGGCTTTTTTTTTTTCTTCTCTAAGTTTTTTCAAGTCTGACAGGCTGATGGCTACTGAATTATTCAGTAGCTACCAACAGCCAAGTCCAGTTAATTAACTAAAGACGCAATGTGGCTATTGTGTTTACTTAACATTTATCTGTGCGGTTAATTCCGAGCGAAGCGAGGCTCTACTCCAGTTGGATTGACCTTTTTTCGTTGTCGTCGTCGTCGTCGTTGCTAGCCTCGTTCCTGGGAAGGAGGCTACGTCGTTGCCAACCTGTTCCAGCCAGTTCTCCTGGTATAGCCTATCAAACACACAGCGAACACTTACCTTCGCTATAAAACTCCAAACGGGGAGAGTTGGAAGCGATCACTATCACAGTAAGCTTGCTTCGGCCTCTGGTCTTCTAGGCACATAATAGCAAGTAGCCATTTTGTTTTGTGGGTGTGTGTTTGACCTTTTTCGTTTGTGGGTGGGTGCTATGGGCGTGCCACCTTCACGCCGTGTGCCACGCCCAGTAATTCTCGCGAAGCGAGGACATCCCTGCACATTGTAGTTACTGTGCCTGCGACCTGCGTTGGGATCCCCCACATTCCTCTGCTGTGCCTGCTGCGACGTCAGTTAAAAATTACATGACAGGTATAGGGGCCTACGCGTGCGTAACTAAAGCAGCAGTAGACTTGGCTCCAGTGTTTTTTTCAGGGCCTTTAGGGGGAAATTTCCCCCTAAGTTTTTAATTTCCCCAAAAATGTTAAGTTAATAATTATTAATTTAACCCAAGTTACAGCACATGTCTTAGGTAATGGCTCAGAAAACACTAACTGTGTGGTTTAGCAAAGCTTCATCTAGTGGCACTCAACAGCAGTCTAAGTGTGTAGTATCCGATTCAGAAGCACAGGACTCACTGGAGTGTACTTTACGCACTAAAAATCGTCTTTCTATTATACTATGTGTCCTTGTTTTTTTATGGTAATTGTTGTATAGTTGCAATGGGCCTCAGAAGCCACCAGATGCGACCTTAGAGCACCTAAATTTTGGCTCATGTGGCTAGCTAAGTTTTACTGTCTAGGATCGTCTGTAGTGCTCTCTAAGAGTTTGTGTAAGTTGATAAAGTTGCAAAACCATACTGCACCGTGTTTTCCAGTGTATTATGCTTCTCGGCGGCTGAAAAGGCTACGATGGCAGTGTTGAAAGCCATTCGATATCGGCATAGATAATATCTATGATATCGGTAAGCGGGTGCATGAAGGCCGTTCCCCGGCCGTGTTCACTGCTTTTCTATATAGAGTCCTGTCTGAAAGCCTTGCAGTAGTGATGCGCGTTATGCTTTCTCGCTTATGGGTATGATCTGGGTATATACTGGCTGTGACCATAGATAGAATAACACGTAACGGGATTGGAAACGGCAAATTACGTGTTATTACTCGCAGTATGTTGGGTTTGTAATGGTGTAGCGTTGTAGCACTGTTACTGTAATAACATTGAGCGTGATTGATAAATATAAGCCATTGTTTGACGCACCTGTACAGCAGTGGCAGAATGGCTTAGTGGATAGCGCACGATCTACCAGACCTAGCGTACCTGGTTCGATTCCAAGTAATGATAACCGGTTCACTCTTTTTTTTAACATCCAATTTTTTTTTCTTTGCAGCTTTTTCTCTATATATTTAGTTGTTTCTTCAATATTCCCTTTTATCTATACTATTTAAATAGTTATTATTATTTTTTCTATTGAGAGACTGGTTATGTCCAGCTATATATGATTATATGTGCTGGTTGGGCTCTATATAGAATAGCTACGCGAAGTTGCAGCTTGCACTGAACAGTTCAGGTAAGCCTATTGGTGGTAGGGCCAGTTAGGGCATAGATAGTACTAGTATAACTACTACTACTTTACTATTAGCTATCTAAGGGGTTACTAAGGCTAGCTAGAAGCATAATTTAGGCATGGTTAGCTATAGCCATGCACACCTAGGTTTAACTATATAGTCTGAAGCAACAGTGTAGCTAGGTAAGAGCAGGGTTAGTGCGGAGTGATGTCTGTTCACATAGCTAGCTAGACAAACATCTCTCGTCTCGTCACTAATTAACTTCACAAATAGCTATAGGCATTAGAGTAATGTACACGTGCTCGCGCCCTTGCATTGCTCGGGTGTGAGCACATGCTGACATGGGAAGGCTGGTCCGTAGGCTGATCTGGTGTGTGCTCCAGTGTGACCCGGCATTGCTTGGTTTTATGGGATGCTGTCCCTATAGCTAGCTAGCTATGTTCTTTGTGATATTTAAGGGGTTAGCTGAGCTAGACTAATGCCAGAGGCATAAAATTCTTGTTACACTGCATAAATATGGCAGACTATTTCACCTTACTTAAAACTACTCAATCTATACTCATGACACATCCTATTTCACACTATTACAGTAGCTAACTCATACACGGACGCTCCGCTGCGAGTTTTTAGATCTCTTAGATCATCTTCAACCTAAGAATCATAGTCATGCAAACTAGTATACACTCACACATACATGTACACCTGTCTATGACACACACCTTACCTAGCCCCAGTCGGTGAAGTACTCCAACCAACAACACCCACGTCAAACTAGCATGCTCATAGAACCAGCCAAATAATTAGCCACATGCAGTCTCAAGGTGCACTTATGTTTTCCTATGAAGTGACCCAAGTTGTAAAAAAGTGAGCTAAAGAGAGTAGCATGGGGGAGGGGGGGGGTTGGGGGGCGCAGCCCCCCAAAATAAGCAGGGGGGTGAGGGGGGGGCGCAGCCCCCCCTCTTTAAAAAAAATATATATATATATATAAATTACTAAAAAGTAACAAACAAGAATAATGGTCACACGGGAGCACACACCAGATCGGCCTACGGACCGGCCTCCCCGTGTCAGCACGTACTCATACCTGAGCAACGCGAGGGTGTGAGCACAAGTGCTGACATGGGGAGGCCGGTCCGTAGGCCGATCTGGTGTGTGCTCCCGTGTTACCATTATTCTTGTTTGTTACTTTTTATTCTATCTATGCTGTGACTAACCGCAAGCATTCTTAGCAAGATTTCTACCGACAAACGCTGGGGCGCAGCGGGGTTCCGTCGATTTTCTTGAAGTACCCCACTAGTACTAATGTTTCAGCCCTTCAAACAGCTCTTGCAGTGCTTTGCTTTGGCAGCAGAGGGACTCAAAATCTCTCTATGGCGATTACTGTACTTAAGTGACGTCACATGCTTATTACGTGTGCGCACGTGGACCTCTTCCAACCCAGACCCTCCTTCCTTTCCAAATTTTCCGACGGGGCGTGTGTGGAGGGTCTGGGAACGAGACTAGCAGAGGGATGTGTGTAACTTTTGCGTCTGTTTGCCTAAAGAACTTTGCTTTCTGTGTGTGATTTCAAAATTAAAGAGAAGTATAAATTTACTTGGTCGGATGGCAATCGCTGTTAAAGATTTCAATGGATATGAGATTCGAGGGTATGCCCTTGCGCAATAGGTAGCCCGAAACCTTAAAGCACGCTCTGATATGGCCTCATTTAAAAAGGAGTCATGACAACCTATATGTAATGCTCATCAAGACATAGGTCTTTCTTTTTTCCACTTTTTCTTCTTCTCTGGGAATACATAATCTTTTGTTTGTGGGATTCCATTATTTTGACATGTATTTCAGCCTGTCGCTCTTCATGCTTACGTTCACAAAAATAATATATATTATTTCAAAAGAGGAAGTGAGAACTTAGAAGAGAAGAGTTGCTGTTTGGCCTAAACTGGTGGTAAGTATGCATACAATGTAAGTGACAAGCAGACACTAGTATGACATTTATTACTATAAAAATAATCTACCTAAGCAACATAATAGTTTAACCCACCAAAATGGGTGAACAAGCCAACTTCTTAAAGGTAATAAGCCTGTGTTAGCTACTTGCAAACCATCCTTTTTGTAAAACCTGCATAGCCGTTGATAGCTTTAGGGTTCACTTTCTTCCAGCCTATATGATTACGTAGTCCAGAGCAATGAAAGTGAAATGTTTCTAGAATGGAACAGGGGTTTAAAAGACAATACCCTAGCTTGTGCTGGAACACCCACATCAACACATTCTCAATTCCTGGAGCTGGAAATTTAATATTTAAGAGCTCCAAAGCATGCTCTGGAATGGGCTCATGTAAGGTAAATAAGAAGGTGTCATGACAGCCTATGTACCTCCATTCAAGACAAAAGTCCTTCTGTCCACATCTTTCTTCATCATTTGCAATTCGTCTAGTGATGGAATAGAAGATCTTTTGTTTGCGCATTACAATCGGATCCACTCGATCAAAACCACTTCCAAGCCAGATATCAGCATTGGTGAACATGACGTCTTTACCAACCAAATTCTGTGAAATGTATTCAAAAAGATCTCGCACCATCACTATGCTTTTTATCTCAGGAACCAGTAGCTTAGTCTGATTGGATAGTTCATACTTCTGAAAGATCTGCCGTGTCTCTTCAACATTACTTGTGAGAACATGAACGCGACTGACAAGATTGTGATTGAGGTTCCTTTGTAGACAAGTCATGTACTCCTTCTCTCGATCAAGGAGCTGACTCTTGTTTGAGGCATTGTAACTGAAGTAGGGAACAACTACCAGATCTATGTCCAAGGAATTTTTTAAGATGGCGGTAGTGTACGTGTTATCAGCAGGCGCAGGCAGTGCTTTACTAGCCTCGTTTTCGAGGGGGGCGGGGAACGAGGCTAGTGCTTTACGCTCTGAGCGTGGATACAAATACCACCATCCTCCATACAGTAACACTGCACCGACTAGAACGAAAATTGTAAATCTTGCCGGGCGCATAGCTGCTTAGAATAGTCCATGAACAAATTATACCAGAGGAGGTACGCCAAGGCTGTGATATCATTCAAAAATCACATGACATAATTGCATTCCGCGCGTGACAAACTCTCGCATATCTTTGGTATACGCTTACGTAAATTAAAGTAGCAAATAGACGGCTAGCTCAGTTTCGCCGTCGAGGATCGCCTGTGGTGCTCTCTAAGAGTTAAGAGTTTCTAAGAGCTTCTGTAAGTTGATAAAGTTGTAAAACCTTACTGTACCATATTTCCCAGAGTGCTATGATTCTCGGGGCCTTAAAAAGCTACAGAGGCCGAACATTCTTGAGCAAATGTCCACCGAAAAGCGGTTGGGACCTGCGGGGCCCAGTCGATTTCTTGAACCTTTCTACTGGTACTTATGTCACAGCACTTCAAACAGCTCTTGCAGTGCTTTGCTTTGGCAGCAGAGGGTCTCAAAATCTCTATGGCGATTACTGTACTTAAGTGACGTCAACGTACGTGCACGTGATATTGACGTACCTCCTCGATCGAGCCTAGCCTCTGGGACAATATAGTCTGGCGTAGCCCGTATGGCACGCGGTTAGTAACGTTATTCTACCCCGGGATAACAACGATGTTATCCCGGGGTAAAGAACTTCGTACCCCGGGGTAATGAGCGATATTAATGCAGTTTATATCCTGGAATAAATTTTTTATCCCGGTGTAGACTAGCTTTCGAGAGCGCATAAGTAAACTTTCCCCGCCCCCGAAGGTTTATTTATGCGGTCTCGCAGTGTACACTGTACTGCGAGCCAATCACTTTGTTTAACGTCATGCGATAATTATGTTAGCCTTTATCGGGCTTCGTGCATCACAGATAATATCCGTAGTTACCATGATGAATATAATTAACACTACAGCACGCAAGATCGTCGTCATATCGTAACATCTGCATTCCAGATTGACAAGTCCAATACGGCGTCTGTACCAGACCCTCCGTTTTTCGCGAGGGGCGGGCTACGCCTAGTCTCGTGCCCAGACCACGCCCGCCTCCGGGCGGTGTCTGGGCACGAGACTAGGCTACGCCAGACTTAGTCTCGTGCCCAGACGTTCGCGCCCTCCCGGCGAAAGAACGTCTGGTGTTCTAAACGAACTTTCTTGTCACAGACCCCACGATTGCTGATAATAAATCTCGTATGTGATTGGTCACTGTATATACGGTATATTCAAATTTTTTTTCTAATTTATCAAACTGACCAATAGTATTAAAGATTTATCGGACTAACGTCATGGCAACTTTACGGAAGGTCTGAAAGCTGCAATCTGATTGGACCCTTTGGCATTCCAAAGGGGAAAGGCGACTGTGACAAGAAAGTTCGATTAGAACACCAGACGTTCTTTCGCCAGGGGGGCGTGGACGTCTGGGCACGAGACTACGCCAGACTAAGGACTTAGTCTCCACGCCCTCCGCTCCGTCTGGGCACGAGACTAGGGACGAGACTAGTGAAGTCCACCATCTATATGTAGCTGTAGCTGAAGACTTTTCATCCTTCCTACTTCTGTGAAAGGTTGTGTCCCAACAATTGACGAAGATGAGAAAGAATGTGGAGTTTATACCATCAGCTCTGTTATTCTACTGCATATGGAATTCATAGGAAATGCATACGTGCAGTATAAGCCCTTGTACCGGGTTTGATGAGCTCATGATACGTTTATCCTTACATACACATGCAGTGACTGAATGGAGATGCAGTTTGTATGAATAATCCAAAGGGACAAGTTGTATGTCCTGTATCTTAACTTCTCAGCCAAGAAATAAAACCTCACACCCAGGCCATTTATTATGAAAGAGCTGGGCACGAGACAGGAATACACACACAGGTGAATATCCCACATCCATTCCATCTGCCCTGCCTTCAGAGCCAGCCCACCACACTTTCACCTTCTCCTTGGTCTCTTGCTAATACAATTCTTTTCCTTGGGACTTTTCAATAACTAGCTGTCACAGGAATATGACATAGATCTGGTGGAGGGATGTCCTGTCCTAGAATGTGCGTTTAGAGCTGCTAAAAATTCAGAAGTTTGGTCATGTTTTTTACTCTGTTTTTGTGTAACTACCGTTTACATTATTTATGGTGCATGAATCCTGTGACATGTATATTGCCAGTGATGCTCCCGATCCTGCATGCCTTGTCTTCATCTTGAGGTTAGTGCTGCTCTTCTCTCTTGTTGGTGCTCTCTCTCCTCTGGGCCTGGGTACCTGCTACACTTCTCTCCACTGTCACTCACTCTCCTGTTGGGCGTCTGGCCTTCATCTCCTCTGGGGTACCTGCAGTATTTATTTCAGGAGCTTTAGCCCCAATTTTCGAATTTCTCCCCCAGCTGGCCACTAAGCAGCCAGCTAATTTCTAAGACTGGGTACCTGCTATCCTTCACTCTCGTTGGCGCTCCTTATCCCGTAGGTGCCTGGCTTCCCTCTCCTCCAGGATGCCAGCTCCCCTTCTCTCTCACTGATGGTTCCTCTCCCGTTGAGGCCTTGCCCCTCTCTCTCTTTCGGGGTACCTGCTACCCTTCTCTTTTCTTGGCCCTCTCTATTCTATTAGTGCCTGACCTTTCTCTTCCACTGGGGCCTCGCATCTGGGGTCTCCGGATACTACGTTATTGCCTAGCAAGTACCCTAGCTGTGATAGTATCTTCTACTGTCCTCTCTTCTTTCTTGCTGTCAGTTAGCCATCAAGGTTAGCACGATCGAAGTCAAGTGCTAGTGCAAGTAAACTTGAATACACACGTGAGCTCAACATGCGAACTGTTGTCGGATATTTGGAGCATAAACGCATATGCGGTATGAGACGTATGTACGCACAATAAAATTGTTCCACCATACACGCTAGTGTGGGGCTTGCTCAGGCTCGCCCCAATGATTCAGAACTAATTAACAACAAACCCTGATATAATTACCTTGTTAATAACCTCCTGAATATTCTTCTGTGCTGCACTGCACACCGACTCTGATAAAGAAAGGAGATTATGTATATGTATTTCTTTTAATGGGTAATTACATGATGGGAGATTGAATATGGTGCTTAGTCTTTGACAGTTGTCCTACCGATGTCCTGGTTGGCATTGATGGTGGAGAGGTTCCTGAACTGCTGGTACCATCGTCTCAGGCCTGGCCAGTTCTCATCAAATGAGAGCAGCCTGGAAGAACAAGCAAAGAAAGAATTAATATGTATAATATTATACATTACCCATCGTATACATACGTACCTGTGCTGAATTTGGTCTGTACCATCTGCTCAATACGAAGAGAAAGTGCAAGTCAGTTGATTAGCCTCCCATACATTTAACTACGCTCATGTAAGTTGGAGAGGACTGGCCCACCTTGCTGACTGGCTCTCTGCAGTACCACCTCGGTTGAGGCACTAAAGTGCATCACCAGGTCAAGACCACTGACAGCATGCAGCTCCTGGAGGGGGAAGTTTCAACAATGGATTTCCATTATAATAACCTCAATTTCTTTATTAGATGTTCACACAGATCAATTTAGAGAGTAATGGACCCTGTTAATTAAGGTTAGAGAAGAGATGACACTCACTCCCAGGTTTCAACTCCCAAATGTTTCAAAAAAATATTCACAATCAGGGGACTGGGAATATCATTATGAAGCCTGGGAATAAGGTTATCATTATGAAGCCTGGGAATGAGGTTAAGTAGTCCTGTGTATACACAGTTGCACAGGGGGTTATTGCCAGCACAACATATGTACAGTGGACTGTAGATTTATACACAGAAGCACGAGCATACATAATTTGCTAGGCATACCTCTTCCCTATTCTCTGGCTCCACCAGGAGTACAAAGTTCCTAGACAGCTGCGGCAGGGGCTTGGACTGACCAGTGAGTGCTGAGGCAAGGAGCTAGTGGTGAGGCAAAATCAAGAGTGAACAGCTAGGTGGTGTGCAGTAAAGTTTATGGATACTAGCAAGGCAATTGTTTAAGCAATTACTGGCGTAACAATGAGCATGTATGCATTGAATATCATACTTGAGTATTGAATACAACCCAATACAGTTGCTCAACTTCCATCTGCACAGCAAACTAGATGCATACACTTGCCACACTGATGGCCCTTCGCAACATAAGACGTGGTACCTTAGCTTGTTCCACAGTTACAGGGAAGCTCTCCAGGACCCATGCACTGCCATCTGGGAGGGACCTGAGGGTAGGGAGAATAGGAGGATCAGACAAATTGCATCCTGTAAAATACACATCTGCTGTATGCAAATGTAAAAAAAACAGGTGTACCTTGCGAATTCTGACTAACACAGTGAAGTATTAGAGAGAAGTAATACTACCAATCAGTCTCAAACCAAGGCAGAGAGCAAGTGTGAGGCTAGAGCAGAGCACATAACATATACACGTACATACCTGAGTTCCTCAGTGATAATCCCTATCATGGTCTGGTCGTCCACAGGCTGCCCGCTGGCCATGGCAGTGTAGGCCTTCATGCCTAGGGCTGCCAGGGGGGAGAGCTGGGAAGGAGGGGAGGTGGGGGATACTCATTAGCAGAAGGCTCTTCATTAAAAGTGTACTTGGACATTGAAGTGTACGCATAAGTACTATCTAATCAATTACAAGAGCAAGATATGCACAAAATAAAGGCACTGACTCACGTCTTCAATCAGAGTGTTGCCTGGTTTGGTCTCTTCATTCTTCTCGTCTTCACGGCTTGCCCTTCCCCCCTCCCCTGCCATTCCTTTCTCTTCACCGTCCTGAGATGTCTGCTCAGGTGCCAGAGGACCTACCAGTCTGGCACTGCTGCTAGGCTCCACTGTGACAGTAGGGGCAGGGTGGCAGGGGCTTAGGGGCTCCTCGTTATCTCCCGTAATGACAGGGGCAGTCTCCTGTGTACTGAGCTGTTTGTCAAAGGCTTGTTTTTCTGTTGTATAGACATCTACTGCTTTGGTCAGCAACTGTTCTATGCAGAGCACAGTGACACCAGCATCTACAGTGATCAATACAGGGGGAAGGATACTTATAAATTGTCATTGAGATAAGTACTCAGAAATTCAGAGCTAAAGAATGCTAGTACAGTCATTCCAGGATTTATAAACTCTCCTCCCCTCTTAACTCACACTGTGAGAGCCTCTGTAGTGCAGTAGACTTGCCCGAGAATGGCTTGCCGACAAAACAGGCCTTCATGAGGAACCGGGGGAATTGTGGAGGGATGGGTAGGGCCTGAGGAGGATCGACCATGTCCAGCAGGCGATACACCACGTGGGAGAGGATGGGATTGAGGGGGCGGGGCAGTTGGTTCTCCAGGGAGGGGGGAGGGGTCCACTCACACAGTGCACTCTGTGAATGGAAAGGTATATCCATAACACTATATACTCCTTTTGGCAGGTGCCACTTGACTACATGCGCACATGTAATTATGAAGTGTATGTAGCTGTGGACATGTGCACGTAATATTATATGTACATGCTAGCTCCTCAAGATGGAAAATTAATGCTAAGGCCACCCAGCCCAGTTTTTATCTTACAGCTGTTACAAGGTAAACATGCTGGGGTACAGTTGGTGTGAAGCTATATGCATACATAATACAGGCTGTATACCAAACCTGTCTATGAAGTCACTGCGTCAACTAACCCTGTATTCATGGACGTCGGTTTCATCCAGAAGCTGCTCCTTGTCCGGGTCGCCCTTGCTTCCAGATGAGCTGCTCAGCGAGCTCCACCCCTCCCCTCCTTCCCCGCCCTCTTCCTCCTCAAACAGGGGCCGTCCTGCGATGAACAGTGTCTTCCAGTCCCGCACCAATTTGGCTGGGACGAGACTGTATAAGGAATAGAGGAAGCGCCTCATTACTAAACACTCTTAAAAGAGACCCCTTTGATTCAATGGCACAAAAAATGACTTAAAGTAACAGTACAAGCTCTTGCAGAGGGCAAACTTAGAACCAATGTCTGCATGCTGCATATTATAGTACGGAATGAGCTCATACTGCAGGTTGGGCTTCATGGCAACCCCAATATTTCTCAACATGTACAAGCATGATTGTGGAATATAGTTGATAACACAAACATTTACATCACACAGGCTGAGGTTTTACTGAATGTCTGTATTAGGTTTTGAAGCCTGATTTTCATGTATCTGACCTTTTGCGGCCTGCATGGTTGCTAATGTGTGTTCTCTGTTCTCAACACAAGATTGATATTTCTAAACCATTCAGCCAAGCAAAAGAGGTTATAGAACAGATCAGCTTTGATAGGCTGTTATAGCAGAAGTGCTGACTCGAATAATGTTGTTCTATCTCGTATATAGTGCACTTGAGCACATGCACCAGTGTTACAACTGCATAATTAACAGTACAATACTCAAACCTCCATGATTAGCTATTCAGTGACTGCATACCAAAACTGTACCAGTAGCTAGACTGGGCCACATGTTCTACTAATGTACTCACCCCTGAGTGAGCTCTCGGTAGTGGGCCAGCTTGACGCTGAAGTCCACCATCTGCAACAGCACCTCCTGGCACAGGTGGTAGTGCTTCTGGTAGTTCTTCTCGGCCTTTTCTGCCAGGAACCTGCGGTGCAGCTCCAGGTGATGCTGCAGCTGTGATCGGCACTCCAGCTCTGCCTGACGTGCCAGCTCCTGGGACATGGATCAGTGTTGGTAAAAATACATGTACAGGTAGCTGGTGACAATAACTACAAGCTATGTTATAGTTTTTTGAATGACTGAAGTCATATCAAAATTGATAATTGACAGCTAGCGAGTTGATAATTAGTATCATTCCATCAGAACTCACGGCCTCACGGTTGAGAGCCTCCTCGAACTCCTTTGCTCTTTGTTGCTCATACTGATTCTGTTGCTGGATCCTGCATATAACGAAAGATTTGGGAGAAAGGGGTGGAGGAGGTCAAGCTAATTGTTGAATTTTCGCAATACAGCTACAAGTAGTGAGGACTATTTACCAACTTGGGGGATATGTAAAAAGTTAAACATGGGGCTGCCTTAAAGGGAAACTCCAATAACCTCTCGTCCCCATGCCCCTGCTTTCTCCGGCTATGTGGAGGAAAGGCCAGCACTCCACCTTCATGCAACTGAATAAAGTGGAGCCTCGGAACGACACATACATGTACATGTACAGTTGGTGTACTTTTTAGGTATTAAGGGAAGCAAAACTCATTTCTTAATGGGTGGGAGAGTTCACATAGTGGTGGACCTTTACTGGGTAACAGCTTTCACCTGTTGTTTCTAATGGTGTCCTTTTCTTTGCGAATGTGCATGAGCTGTGTGGCTATCCTGCGCTCCTGCTGGCATTGCCTCATCAGCCGATCCACCAACATCTTCTCTCGCTTCATCTCCTAGAGAAACGCAACACGGAAAGTATTTGTGTGTAGATGCATGTACATTGTTAGCTTGTTTGGTGGTGTGAGCAGCTATTGCTCATTATGGGAATTAGAAGCTTGAATTATAGCTACATGTGAGTTTATTACAAGCCTAGCTTAGACAAAACCCATAAGTGATTATATAAGCCGGGAAGCCTGACTGTAGTGGCTGTATTCTGCTTTTTACTTGCTGGTTAGGTATCTGCTATACTGCACTGACAAGACGCATAAGGTCAAAGCACTGTCTGCAGTTTGCACCGATGGCCTTCCACCATTTTGAAATCCTTGTAATATACCTCTTGTTCTTGAAGGGCATTCATCTGCTCCACAAGAACCTTCCTCCGCCGCTTCTCTCTCTCCTGAAATGGAAGCCACAAAGACCTCAACACCAATCGTTATAGCTATTGCAGTGGCTTACAACTTGCCTTTCTGGCAATGGTATCATCTTGGACCCTCTTTCTGATCTGAGAGATGTAGTCAGCAGAAGGAGCCACAGTCATCTGTGGGAGAAAGTAGCTTGATTAACATCAACCATTTGGGTTAGAAACAATTATATAAGTGACTTACATTTCTGCCTGTAGGTGCAGTCTTATTAGTGGGCTGATCAGGTGTGGAAAAGGGGCGGGGCTGCTTCCCAGATTGCTGCTGCTGTATGGGTGGGGCCGAGCGCCTTAAACTGGCCTCAAAGTTATCAATGCTGGCCCTGGTTTCATCGGCAACCGCCCGAGTCCTTTCTCTTGCCTGCAGCTCGGCCCTAGTGGGTTTCCTGGGGGATGTCTTGCCTGCTTGCTTCTTGCTGGGGCTGAGGGGCTTCAGCTTGCTGTACAGCTGCAGCTGCCTCTCTTTCAACTTCTGTGAAATCTCCAGAGCCCTCAGGCAGGCCTCTCTTCGCTCCTGTTGTGTCCTGTGGGGTGCACAGAGCAGAGGGGATGTGCAAACTGAACACTACTATGTGTACAAACTAGCTTATACATTTAAGTCTGCCAAAGGGGACATAGCTGTCATATGTTGTGCCCTATAGTGTAACAGCTATATATAATATTTTAGTTTCTAGATCTTGTACATGTATCACACCCACTCTACTCTCCTTTTCTCCTCCCTTCCCTTCCCTTCCCTTCCCTTCCCTTCCCTTCCCTTCCCTTCCCTTCCCTTCCCTTCCCTTCCCTTCCCTTCCCTTCCCTTCCCCTCCCCTCCCCTCCCCTCCCCTCCCCTCCCCTCCTCTCCCTCCTCTCACCTCCCCTCCCCTCACCTCTCCTCAGCCTCCTCCTCCTCCTTGGCAACCAGTTCCACATGCTGGAGGTGCCGCTTGTGAAACTTCTGTATCAGAGCCTCAAAGTCTAGGTCCACCTGCCGAGATGTCTGGTTCTTCAGCCGCTGCAACAACGATGACAGCAAGTCCCAGACAGGGTTAATTACAACTTCTAGCAAGTAAATACTCCAATACTGTCCCCTTTCAGAATTTAATCCAGAGTCAATGGAAACAGCAATTACGTACATGTACATGTAGAGCATGGCATATGTATTGAGGAAAATTTGAAAGGTCAAGAGGAGTTACTAGTACATGTACATTTTGAGAGAGAATTGGTGCAATACATGCATATCTCTATGAAAATTAACTTCATTCACTAAAATTTAAGAGGGGTAACACACCGCTTGAAACATTCCAGTCCCAATTCTCTCCAGTTGGGCCTTTCCTGAAGGCCTCATGCACTCCAGGGACGGTCCAGTCAATTGTCGCTGCTGCAGCAAGAGTAAGCACAGAGAATTTCGTAACACACGCATGTGCAAGTAACCATCAAGGTATAGCAGCCAACCTTTTTTCGATTTAGAGCCACGAAAAGTTGGTACATGAGTCGTGTAGCTACGCCAGGCTTTTCTGTCATGATATCGTGAGCCTGAAGAGAGTGTGGGAGGGAGGGAGGGAAGGAGGTTGATAGCAAGGCATACCTTTGAAATGGAGTGCCCCTGTCAACCTACCATGTTGATGTTGAAGGGTATATCCAGCAGCCGAAATGTTGGCTCTAGTTTCATGAAGTTGTTCAGCTTTGATTCCGAACTCCTGTAGTGAGCAAAGTGATAAGACAGGACGAATATTTCACAGCAGCTTTTTGTATGCCTGCTCTCTCTTCATCATGCAACAAGGTCCATACAACATAATAATACTGTACTCAGACATACGTACCATCCTTTTGAAAACTGCTCAAAATTATCCTGCAAAAAGAGAGACGATAATTATTATGTTCTTTCAAAGTATGTCACTAAATTATATTTGCCACCAGACCTACTTGTATTTTTTGACCCAGGTGGCAGGTAAAAAATTTAAAGAAATAAAACTCATAAATTGTAATTGATATTCACTTTCTCCACTGTTCTAACTGCAGTCTTGATAATAATGCTTCCTCCTGGAGATAGCTCATATATTTTGATCTGCACAGTCCACACAGTGATTTTAGGCTACCGTTACGAGTGAGCAGTAGTAAACATCATGATCACGTGAGACAATTTATTTTTTGGGGAATATTGACCCACCGGGCTTGAGCAACAAAAGATCAAGTAGGTGTGGCCTAATGGTTAAAATTTTGACAGTGCTTTGATCATATGTATCTTCTTCAGGAAAGAAGTACCATTCCTGAAGAAAAGAGTCACTGTTGAAATAGCTAATCATCCCCAAACTCTAAATTAAATACTGCAGTGGCAGAAAGACTGCATGGTGCATGTAGTTAGTCTACAGCAAATGGATATTAGGTACATTCATTAGCATATTAAAGACTCATACCTGCAGACCGTACTTGTGGAGTACCATACCAAACAGGTAGCCATTGGAGAACTGCACTGCAAAAGTTGAATCATCTAGGGGGGATAATGGCATGCTGACAGTGGCTTTCAGCTTGCAATGTCTCTAGCCAAATGCTGGAAACTTTGCTAGGGGGGAGGGTCTGGGTACGAGACTAAGCCGTGCCTCCTGTGCCATATTATGCATCTATCTACTGATGGTCATGCTAACTGGCTTGGTCGATATCTAGTCTCCCGAACCAGTGCAGACCACTCTGATTTGCGATACTAGCGATCACTCACTCAGTTTAGGCTCCACGTGCACTTCCTCGTTCAACCATCTGCACAGGATCTCGGTCATGCTTCTTGCTGCTCCAGTTACCAACTGTTTCAATTTGTATAAAGGCAGTTAGCGATGTGCAGAGACCACAGCCGCAGGCTAAGCTACGTGAGCGAAAAGCCAAACTATGGCCGCCATATTTTGTTATTCCATTCCGTTGCTAGGTAGCTACTAGTCTCGTGCCCATACTTCGTTCAAAGTCTGGGATGGGTACGAGACTAGGTAGCCTCCCACGCCCCCACTTCGATCTGTGCGTTATGCATGGTTATGTGATTGTGTACTTAAAGCCTAAGGACTAATTAGACCACAGACACGTAAATGATAACATACCCTGATGTGAATATAATTTATGAGCTGTTCCTTTGGGCAGTGGAGCCTGAGGATGAGGCTAAAGCGGCTGTGATTTCGGCAGGATTGTAGATTAGGGGAGCTTCACAGGGGCATGCAGGTAGGTTCAAGCAAGGGGGGATGCATGTGGGGAGCAAGTCTGTGCCAGCTCTCAAGCAATAGTTGCCCTGCTGAGAGGTTGACCAGTAGACGGTTGGCAAGAAGAGTTACCCATTTTTTTTGTGTTTTTGGTACATTATTACAGTTTATAGATACTGCTTGTTGTTATTATTGTACATGTACAGTACGGTACGGGTGGTCTGGTCACATGCACGACTCAATTAATTCATCCCAGACTCAAATTTCAAAGGAGTATAAATGTGCTGGTCATTACACTATTCCACAGACAAAATAACCATTAATTTAGTATGCAGAATGTGTTGGTGTCCACAGAGATACTGTTCTGTCACCTGATGCCAAAGCCAGAGTGTTGCGGCTGAAGTCCACCTGTGAAAAGCGAGAACAGAGAAAACATTATTTGTGTAAGAGTACATTCCTCCTATAATACAAGTGGCAATGAGGAACTCAAACCTGGCCCCTGCAACCATAAAAGAATATAGGACTGATGGAATAAGGTTTAAAGTTAGTGTGTAAGCTATGAGAGTAGCAAAGAACTAAGATTTTTAGATCGACTACATGTACTGTCACTAACGGATGTGATAGCACTGTTGTGCTGGTCCAGTGCAGTGATACACTGTGGTGTGGCCCCCATGCTGTAGACCATGGCCGAGCCATCCTTGGAGCCAGTGACCACCATGCCCAGGTTGTGGTAGACGCAGGTCAGCGGCTGCGAGTGCTTGTGCTTGGGCGAGAAAGACTGGAGAGCAGGGGAAGGAAATAAGGAGAGGAAAGAAGTGGGAGCAGTATAAAATCATTTTGCCAAGGCCATCCAGAAAAGAATTCTTGTTTCCGGTAACCTGAGTCTGGCTTCCTACAGGGAGTCAGTCGGTCGGTAGATAAGCTTCAGACTAAGCCCCGCCCACTAATTAAGAGGTAGACAACGGCAAAACAAGCTCCAAGTTCATATAAAAACAGCCGGCCCTTTTGCTGTAAGGCTTCAAAATGCTACAAAAACTGTCTAAAGGCCCGAGGCAGCCATGAGAACATAGCGCGGTGACGCTATAAAGACTTAATGAGATTAATAAAGTTTAAAAAAAATTGGCTTCCAGCAGCCAAAAGTGGGTCGGTCAGGTTACTGGAAACAAGCAATCTTTTCTGGATGGCCCAACTGAACTTGCACACAAAATACTGCACGACTGCCAGCCACTAGGTATGCTCTACTTTGTGGCTTACACACTGCTCTTGCAAGTTTCCTTCTGAGCTTCCGTAGACCTTCACCATGCTGCCTGTCGCGGCAGTCACAATGTCAGCTTCGCGGTGGAGTCCTGCCACAATGGACGGCAACTGCAAGATATAACAAAATCAGCATTTTTGCGTAAGGGACACTAGGCTTTGAATTGAAGTTTGATCAAATGTTTGCAAGAGGTGATACCTCTTATACTGTACTACAATCCACCTGAACATACAGATAGAGTATGTATTAAGTAAGATCACAGCTAAAGTCCAAAATGACGTAGCCCCGACTTAGTTTAGTGCTGAATCTCTATAGGTTACGGCTGACAGGTGACAGTGTGGGCTCTTCCCCTAGCCACATGTACGTACCTGTGAATAAAGCTGTGCCACCATTCAAGGTCTACAGCTACATGTATAGCCACTACAACTGTGGTGCCTTGCCTTGAGAGTGGGTTGAAAAATTCTTTGCTGGCTAGCCAACTCTCCCCACTCATCCAAGTGTCCCTACACCTATATTTATGATTCTCCGCACATGCCTATATATATCTTTATGAGGTAAACTAACAAATACCTGTACATGCACTAGGATGCATCCGGCAATGCTGTGAGGGGAGGCCTGGGTACGAGGCTAGCTCACGGCTAGGTGGTTCTTTGCTTCTCATGCCCTTGGATTTCACTTATTTGCTTCCTAGGTTTAGGTTATATGTCATCATAATTTTCACCTATTGGTGCATGAGGCTTAAGGTTTTTGTAGAGGTATTAAAATATATGCTTTCTCTATGAGTACATAAACCAACAAAAACAGTAACCTTGATTTTCTGTAGCTGCGACTGGGCCCTCCTGTCCCAGACACAGAGACTCTTGTCCTCACTGCCAGAGTATATATAGCGATCAGTCGCAGCCACACACAGTACTGGCTTGGAGTGCTCCTTGTAGCTGGCCACCTCAGAAATAGGAACTCGGAGATCAAACAGTCTTACGTTCTTATCGTAGCTAGCCGACACCAGGGTGTCCTGTTCTGGCATATCGAGACAGAGGACTGCAGCCTTGTGGCATTTGGAGACGATGGCTATGCACTTTGAGACGGTGATGTCCCATACCCGTACGCAGGCGTCCCAGGCTCCAGAACAGAGCAGCTGTGGGCGTTTGAGGTCAGAAGCCAGAGACCAAACCCAACCCTGGGAAGGAAGGAAGGAAGGGTGGGATATGATTACAACCGACACCCTTAGCACTGGGAACAAGATTGACATTTCATATCTGAACCCAGCTGGGTATTTTCACATAAATCATCCAATGGAAGACTGTAAGCTATAGGTCAAATGCAGCTATAGAACAAATTAACTTAGTTAGACCGTCTCATCTTGCATAGGTTTCTTCAAAAGTACCGACTTGGCAATTTCATAGTATGCTTCCAGTTAGCTGCTACAACTTGCCAAACCAGTCACTATCTATCAATTTTTTTCGTCATCTAAGCAACACAACACTTGGCCTACTGAGCCTGTAAACCTACAGTAGTGCTTGTGGTTACAGTGGCATGGTAATGCAATGACGTAACTTAGTGCACATGATAGGTACAGACGAAATAAACAAACAGACCGGGTTGGAGCGGGGGACGGATGGACATAAAGCAATCTTAAACTGTATACTAGTATGCTAGGCTTTGGGTGGAATGGGAGGAGGGGCATTCCCCAAAGGCTTGTATCAATCCTGTGAACAGGAATACTTATACCACTGATTGAAAAAAGCTAACATACTCTGTGGCCAGACATCACGGCTCCTGTGAAAGATCTCATGCTCCGCCCACCGGCACTTCCTTCCTCATCACCCCCCACCCTCTTCCTCCACACGTACACACTGGAGTCACGTGACCCAGCAGCGATAAGGGCACTGGCTCCATGCAGTTCCGGATGCAGGATACGGACACAGTCCAGCCCACCAGTGGCTCCTGACGTAAGGAATAAAAGGCTGATTGGTACTTTTCTCTAAGTCTAAGAGAGCAAGCAAAATAAATCATTAGTTTCTCATCACCTCGAGAGAAATTACAGTAGCCCATAGGTGTGAGCGTTTAGCACACAATACCAAAGTTTGGTACCTTGCTAGCCGATTGAACAACCGTTTCAGCATGTCATAGGAAATTTTGGCTGTTGTTGACATTGAGACAAGTATCCAGGATTTCTGAAGCAGGCAGACGGCAGGACAACCATCATGTGCTATGACATCATGCAGTGATTAAATGTTACAAACGCAGACTAGAACAGTGCACTGATGCTGATGAAAAACTAATATTCAGTTGGCCTAACAGTAAAGAGGCAGATTTGGATCAATTTAGTACCACATATACAGGTTTTTTTCACAAATCTCTTTTCCCTATACATATCGTTTTTCTCATATCATTCTCTACTATCTGTTCCTAACAGTGCAGATGCTGCAAGGCATTCTGTGAAATGAGATACATAGAATTGAACAGCCTTATTCTCGAGGCATGGGGAATGTAGTCTCGCGTGGCCAGACTCTCGACGGAAAAGTGAGAGTCTGGTCCACTGCCCATATAGGACTTGTTCTGACACCCACCACAGTTGGGGTGGGCGACAAGTATGTGCGAACCACAGCATTTACAACTTTTCCGTCGAGAGTCTGGCCACGCGAGACTATGGGGAATGACCCCTGTACCCCATGACTCCACCCACCTCTGAGCTGGCTCATGATCAGGTTGCGCGCGCCTCTGTGAGCCATCGCCGCGAATTCCGCCTGCATACATCCAAGCTGCCACTGCTGTAGATCGAGACCAGAGACGATGGGCTGCGTAGCTATCGACTGTACATAGCGAGTCCGCCAGTACCACTCGCTCCGCAGCATCTCGTTGAAGTGCTTGCACACACGACACACATTGAGTAGCACCTGCGTGGAGGGGACGTAGGAGAAAATGTTCAGTACGATCTCCGTAGGGAGATCAAATATGTGCAGATCCATAGCTGTAGTAGGTCTGGCTTTCAACCATTCAACTGAGAAGACTGCTGCATCACTGCAGTGTTTTTGTTGTGAGGTTTCACGGATCGCAGCAATTCTATTTATAGAACACTACCTTGCCGCTTGGCATTACATCATCAATAATTCTGGTGGTTACTAAAACCCAGAACGGGACGGAACGATCGCGGAACGTTCCGTCCCGTTCCGCCTACTAAAATACGGAACTGCGTACGTATGGAATTTAATAGTAATCATCAGGAACTTACCTCTTTACACTTGGAGGTGGATGAACGCAGCGTGCGAATTTTGAATTTGGGCTCGGTTTGGCGGAGATATACGGAAATTCGTATAGTAGCTGAAGTATTAACCCCTTGCCAACTTGTTTAGGTTTTGCAGCTGGAGCAGTACAGTCTCACAGTGCAGTCTCGCGTAGCGAGAGTCTGGCTACGCGAGGTACAGTAGTCGCGGGCCAGAAAGGCGAGCCTAAGGCATGAGTTGGAGCTGGGCACTTATTAAACTTGCTCAAGGACTTCGCAATTACAGTGTACGATTCTTAAGTGATCAACAGTGGGGTTGGTATGCCATTGGCAAGGATACAACAAATTAAATGCAGCAAATTCAGAGGTAGTATTATACATAAGAATGCAACACTCTATATAGTGCACAATATATATGCCAACAAGAGTGTGGTATACAGGATGCGTCAAGATATAGTTACATAATTTTATAAGCTGACTTATGAAGCATTTCTGGTGTTTAGTGCAATGTTCTGTGATAGATTGTGCTGTTTTTTGCCCTCTTAGCCTTCCTAAAAGGAATACACTGAACTTCGTTTTTTCTTTTTGGTGGTCTACCTTGAGGAGCCATTTTAGTTCCCCTTGGCAAGCCTTTCCTTCTTCTTTTTATGCCAGTGGAGTTAGTTTTAATATATCTCCCACGCCTTCCTTGAGAGGATACAAATCCCGAGTATAAGAAATATATTCCATTGTTAATTTCTGCTACCAGTTACAGCATTATAGTGCTATAACTTACTGTCTGGCTTGCCAAAGTTATGAAGTGCATAAGAAATTGTTGCAGTTGGGGAGTGGGACTTTAGCATACTCTTGTATGTTTTTAGAAATTTATTTACTCCAGATATCATGTTATGATCTCCCTGCTGTAGTCTGTCCATCATGTCATCCATAGTGTCTAGCAACTGTGACTGAAAGGAGAGGAGTAACTCCTTCCAAGGGTCATGTGTATTGGCATCATCTGTTTCATCAAGATCCATATCATCTCCCAAGTCAGCATCACTAGAGCTGGGGTGGACTGTGTCACTATCACTGGAACCAAGGTAGACCTTGCCGTCTGCTATTATGGTACTATCATCTGTAGCTGCATTGAGCCCGCATTCATGCTTACTGGTGTCACAGAGATCCGCATAGAAGTCTATTCCCATTACATTGTCTTCTCCTCTCGCTAACACAGCAAACATTCTTCGTGCTTCTTTAGAATGGAAGGGGGGAATAGTAATTGTATTTACATTGTACTGTTTGGCTACTGCTGCCTGGTGCCTACATGCTGAACCAGTGCAACCTTTCAGACAGGAACAGGTTCCAATCTCCATATCAACAGTGAATTCAAGCTCGCCTATTTGCTTGAGGTTTTCTGCAACGCAATATATGGAGTCTCTAATCTCTACAGGCATTGATACACAAAATCTCCGGTAGATGTACTAGTGAGACTTGCTTTTCCTATGCGACATTGACTCTGCACCTACACACAGCATGAACCATCATTGATTAATACATGATCAGAGGCTTGTATTGTATTATATTATATGTATACCTTTCACAATTTGCCATGACTTCTTCACTTAGCCAATCCGTAAAGAGACCCTGAACATGTGCAGACTGACCTTCCTAAGTGAGGAAATTTTAATTATTATACATGTTTGGCTTTGTGGTACCAAGTAGTTTACATAGCTTATATATCTTGCCTGGACATAGAGTTGGATACAAGTGTTTGGTGTAGTGATTGTGTTGACTAGGCCACAGAGGGTACATTTCACTGTAATGGAGAAATTAAACGATAAGTTCAAATTTAAATGTCATTGTTGTTGTCTTACAGGTGTCAGTTGTTACAGCTTGCAAGACGTCTCGATTCTTCAACTCACTACAATATGGATACGATCAACATTGATATGCATTGGATATTGTTTCTATTCTGTTGCTCTGGTACCTTTCAAGTAGCCTCTGTGATTTATGAAGGAGGCTTGTAACCAAACTGGTATAGAACTCGTGCGCATCACACTGTGACCCTCGTTTCAATGTTGTTGATATATCTGTAAATAAAATTAGCTGTATGTTCATTACTATACTGAGTGGCCTTTGATTAAATTACCTTTTAAGGAAGACAGAAGAGGAAACGGAGAGACTAGTTTTGCCTTGTGCTGTGTGTACTCATTACTATTCTTTATTGATCTAACAGCAGCCAAGCCACACAACACATCTGTCCTGTAGGATAATGCATATGCATGATGTGACTAAAATGCTTATGGTATTAAATTAATTGCATGTTGCTGTCTGCACCTGGCTACCACTACATACCTCTGCTGTGACATTCTTTACTGCAATGATGGGGATGTGTCGCAAACAGCTCCCGGGTTAGTTTGCTGAAACTGGGATGGTTCAATAGGCACTGCAATACACTATTAGCATAACAGTTGTTGGCAGGATTGGTAATACCGCTGGGATAGACTATATTGAGTGAACAGATCTCTCCTGGTATCCTTGCTTTCTCTTGGGGCTGATTGTCTGCCACAGCTGCAGGTCTCTTTCTTCGAGATAGACTCGAGCGCTTCATCTTCCCACCAAATTGGTTCGCATTTCGCGGGAAAACACGTGCATGCGCAGTTTGGTGGGAGTTAAATTTTATTAAGCGTTTTACGGAATGCCGCATACCTTAGGCATATGCAATGACGTAAAAACGGATTTCCGCATATCTCCGCCTAACCGAGCCCAAATTCAAAATTCGCACGGAGCGTTCATAGCCAGTCATGGACTATTTATTTATCAAGCAATCACTTGGAATCAAGGAGATTGTGAGAGAATCCACCAGAGAAATGCATTACCATCCCACCACGGAAGCCCAAAGCTGGTCAGGTGTTTCTCTTCAGGGGTGAAGACCCCACCAAGGAAGGTAATAAATACCAATGCTACATGCAATAGAATAAAGCCATTGATGCAAATAATAATGCAATAGTTAGTATGGAATCATACAGTATTAACAGAAATAGAAGAGGACAGAAATAGAAGAGGAGGTGGAGTGATGGTCTATGTGTCGGAGCAGTTGCGAGCTGTGAGGAGGAGTGACTTGGAAGATGATGCTGTGGAAGCATTGTGGGTTGAAATCAGGACAAAGAGTGTGGCTGTGTTGGTGTGTAATGTGTATCGTCCGCCAGATGCTCGAGCAGTATGGATGGAGGACTTCGCAGTCATGATGGAAAAGGCAGCCCTGGAAAAGATGGATAGGTTTGTTTTGGGTGACTTTAACTGTAACATGTTAAGGCATGACAGTGGTGCTCTCAGATTGGAGGGAGTGGCATTGGAGTATGGCCTTGAGCAGGTAATCAGTTGTCCTACTAGGGTGACCGAGACATCTGAATCTATGATAGATCTGCTGTTCACCTCGACACCGGACTCAATCAGGAAGGTTGGCTGTAAAGAAGTGGCACTAAGTGACCATGGACTTATCTATGGGATCATTGCTAACCCTAAACAGAAACAACAGAAGTGTTTCCGGTATGTTAGATGTTGGAGCAGATGTGACATTGATGCTCTTATGTCAGACTTGGGATCAGCACCCTGGTCAGTAATGGACTCGTTGGAGGGTATTGATGCCCGTTGGGAGTACTGGAAGTCACTGTTTAAGCAGATTGTAGACTCTCACATCCCTCTGAGGAAGGCAAGGATAAAGGGGAAGACTCTCCCATGGATTGGAAGTGATGTGAGGATACTGATGAGGGCCAGGAACTACTATTGCACGAAAGCCAAGAAAAACAAAAAGGAGGAAGACTGGAAGCAGTACCGGAAATTGAAGAATCGGGTCACATGGGAGTTGAAGAGGTCCAAATTGCAGTATTTTGAGGCATTAAGTGAACAATCCTCTGGAAATCATGGGAAAGAAAGAGTTGAATAAGATTTTAGGACGTGGTGGTAGGCAGAGCATTGAAGCGGTAAGGACTGCAAATGGAAGGATAACAGATCCGAAGGCCATAGTGGAGGAGCTCAGTAGTTATTTCTCGCTGTGGAGTGGAGTACGGAGTGTTGACGAGGTGGATGCTGACCAGAGTGCCCTGCCATCCCTAGGCTGTGAGTTTAAATTTCAGAAGATTGAAGTGGAAGAGGTGATACAGTTGTTGGAGAGTTTGAATGTAAACAAAGCCATGGGGTTGGACGGTGTTAGTGGTAAACTACTCAGGATGGTTGCTCCAGCAATAGCTCGAAGCTTGGTGTCACTTTTCAACTTCAGTCTGGAGAGTGGGCAAGTTGCTAGTGAGTGGAAGATGGCAAGGGTGGCTCCAGTACCCAAAGGGAGTAACTCAGAGCGGGTTGACAACTTTCGCCCGGTATCGGTACTGTCAGTTGTCGCTAAGATACTTGAACGGATAGTCCACCGTCAGCTTTATACATACTTACAGGAGCATTCTATTCTCCATGAGGCACAGTCAGGGTTTAGGCCGCAGCACACCACACAGGATGTGCTTGTAAGTACAATAGACGACTGGAGGAAGGCATTGGATGAAGATAAATTGGTCGGTTCCATCACGTTGGACTTGAGCAAGGCCTTTGATACAGTCAGTCATTCCATCTTGCATAGAAAACTGTCGAGTTATGGTGTGAGGGCTGGTGAACTCAAGTGGTTTGATGACTACTTGGTGGGAAGGAAACAGAAAGTGTGCATTGGAGCAGTGCGGTCAGACTGGAGTAACATCCTGAGAGGAGTTCCGCAAGGGTCGATATTGGGTCCACTGCTGTTCACCCTTTATGCCAATGACTTACCACAAGCTGTGGTGCAGGGCAGGGTCAAGCAGTATGCAGATGACACAGCCTTGTACTGTGCTCGCGACAACTCAGCAGATTTGGCAAGTAGTCTGAATACAGATCTTGCAAGTGTGGCGGAATGGGTCGAGCGGAATGGGCTGAAGTTAAATGAGGCGAAGACCCAGTTACTTCTCCTAAGTAGGAAGAGGAGGGCCAAGGAGCTAGATAGTGTTGTGGTGAAATTGAAGGGGAAAGAGGTGGCTCGGAGTGATAAGGTCAAGTATCTTGGGGTGTGGGTGGACAAGGGGTTGACCTGGAGAGATCACATAGAAGCTGTTAGAAGAAAGTGTTTTGGGGGCATAGCGAAGTTGAGAAGACTGAGGGATTCGCTGCCGGCAGTCACAAAGAGGAAGATCTACAATGCCTGTGTGTTGCCAAATCTAGACTATTGCTCTGTGGTATGGCAGGAGTGTGGAAAGGCTCTACAAAAAAGTGTTGAGAGGGTCCAGAACTATGCAATGAGGCTGATTTGCTCCAAACCACCAAGAACGCCTAGTGAGGAACTAAGGAAGAGGATGAATTGGATGCCTCTAACGAGACGCCGGGAGATGTTTAGGTTAGCTCTTGTACACAGATGTGTGCATAAACAGGCACCTAGCTATTTGGTAGAGAATTTGCAGTCAAATGAGTCGCTCGGGCATAGGGTCACTCGGGGGGTTAAGAAATTGCACATAGGAAGGGTGAGAAGTGAAATCGGGAGGAAATCGACGAGTTTCAAGGGAGCTCAGGATTGGAACCTGCTGTCAGAGTCATTGAGGGACATTACAAATACTGAATCTTTTAGAAACAGGCTGAGGAAACATTTGCTCTCATAATTTATTGAATTTTTTTGTATCATTTATAACTACTTTTTATAAATCCTGTGTTTTTGCGACTATTGCTGTAGTTTGTATGTATTTGCTGTATGTTCTTGTTGTGTTGTATATGTTCGTACAGGACTCCCTGGAGGACCAGCCACAGGCTGAAGGGACATTTCCTGTCCAAATTAAAATTTATCTATCTATCTATCTATCTATCTATTAAACATATAGCTACAGTGCATAGGGATGTAGCTATTTCTGCTCCTCCATCAATAAATTATACATCAGTTCTTCTTCTCCATAAAAAATGCTGGGTAGAAGAGAGCATACAGGAGAGATTTATATCTTGATCAGTATACATCACTAATACAAGGTGTTTTGCACCGACTACGTGTAATCGTTGATTAGAAACAGACGAGATTATCTATTGTAGTGTAGCTAGTAAGCTAGTACGCTAAGATGCGCCCACTATGTGTTGCACTTCTCTTTCTAGTCGCTACGGTGTTACTGTATGGAGGATGGTGGTGTTTGTATCCACGTTCGGAGCGTAAAGCGTCAATTGTTGATGATAGATCGCATGAAGTACAGCAAACACTAGACTAGGATTTACCAGCAGTGAACACTGATGCATCAGCAAACACTGCCGCCAACTTAAAAGATTCCTTGAAAATAGACCTGGTAGTTGTTCCCTACTTCATTTACAATGTCTCAGAGAAGAGGCTCCTTGAGCGGGAGAAGGAGTACATGACTTGTCTACAAAGGAACCTCAATCACAATCTTGTCAGTCGCGTTCATGTTCTCACCAGTAATGCTGAAGGGACATGGCAGATCTTTCAGAAGTATGAACTATCCAATCAGACTAAACTGCTGGTTTCTGAGTTAAAGAGCATAGTGATGGTGCGACCCTTTTTTGAATACATTTCACAGAATTTGGTTGGTAAAAACGTCATGTTCATCAGTGGTGATATCTGGCTTGGAAGAGGTTTTGATCAAGTGGATCCAATTGTAATGCGCAAACAAAAGATCATGTATGCCATCACTAGACAAGTTACACATAATGAAGAAAGATGTGGACGGAAGGACTTATGTCTCGGAGAGAACTACATCGGTTGTCATGACACCTTCTTATTTTACTTACATGAGCCCATGCCAGAGGGTGCTTTGCAGCCCTTAGATTTCCAGCTCCAGGAATTGAGAATGTGTTGATGTGGGTGTTCCAGAAGAAGCTAGGGTATTGTCTTTTGAACCCCTGTTCGAAACCTAGCTTGGCCAACTGACTACATAATGGTAAACCATTTACCTGATCAATTTGTGGTTTCCATCAATGTGCCACAAACTTCTTGGTGCCACAACACTATAGGACCGACGATTGATTGTCCGCAGGCGACGCATTACAGATCCTTCCGGATCAACCCTCCTCTGAGCTTCTCGTACCCTTATCTGCTGAACTCTTAGACCACGAGCAAGCAGATGTCCCAACATTTGCCTGTTGCCACAGAGAGGGAACTGTTGCTGAATTTCAGCAACGAGTTCATCAAGTTGATCATCCGAGACTGTGGAGTACTGTGCGCTAATTGATATCCTGTATTCCGACAGCCTTCTTCTCACAGTTCTCAGGGACACGCCTAACATCTCGGCCATCTGGGGACCTGTAAACCCACTTTCCACGAGGAAAGTTAGTTGGGATCGAGGGATTTCAAACCGTGGACGCCCAGCATGGTTTCCAATAATGGCTGGGTGCCTGTACACTTGCTCGTCATCACAATCCTCTTGCATCTGCTCTATATTCTCTAGAGCCCGTCTAACACATTCCATTGCAAGCTGACCACAGCTATCAAGCCTATTAAAGCATTCTAAGGCTGCTAATTCACGGTAGGCCAGATGAAGCGATAAATTGAATGCATCCAGTTGATCCTCATCGATCCTTCGGCCATCTGAAAACCGTTGCAGATCTGCAGCCACTCGCCTGAGTGTGTTTATTGCCCAGTTCGAACTCATAGTTTCTCTCTGCCTCTCCAAGATGGAACACATGCACTGTATATAAATCCGTACAGCCTTATAATTATAATTAGAAAATTCTATAAGCCCTGTATTATTGTCTCGAATGCGCATGCAAAGTCGACATGTACATGCCGAGTATATAGCCGAATGGGTTGGTATCCAAGTACGGTCCGGTAGTGAGTTGTTCTCTAGTTTAAATATCTATACCCGAATGAGTAAATATCTATATCCGAATGAATTAAATGTCTGTATCCGAATGAGTTAAAATGTCTGTATCCGAATGAATAAACGTACGTCCGAATGACTATACCCGAATGAGTAAATATCTGTATCCGAATGAGTAAATGTCTGTATCTGAATGAGTTCAAATGTCTGTATCCGAATGAATAAATATACGTCCGAATGAGTTAAATGTCTATACCCGAATGAGTAAATATCTATATCCGAATGAATTAAATGTCTGTATCCGAATGATGTATCCGAATGTGTCCGAATGAGTTGAAGTCTGTATCGGAACCGGACATCCATCCTCCGTAGAGCGGAAGTGTAGCGAAAATTTTTCTCACTATAGTGTTAATTGTGCTAATTGAAGCCACGTGGAGGCGAGATATGTAAACAAAGGGGCCAGGCTTAAATGTGCTTAGTTTTTAGTATTAGTACCACTCTGGCTGCAAGCAAAGTGCTATGGTATTAATTTGTGTCGTGTGCGGGTAGGGTATCTCTCCGGAGGCTGCTTCATCCACCGTCTTCTGATGGCGCTAAGACGCCGGTTGAGATTTTCATGTGAATCCTTTGTTGGATCATAGACCACCGAACAGAAGCTTGCCTGCAGACAACCATGTTTTGCTAAACGGCTATGCAGTGGTGAGCATCCCTCTCTCTAGCAGCTAGTCGCAAACTGTCGTAGATATACGGCAGAGAAGCGTACCACAAAGACTTACCACTCCCGTTTCGCACCGCAAGTGCCTAATCTTGGCTTGGACGATCATATCCAAGCTTCTGGAACGCTTCCAGAACAGCTACATTGACAACAGTCTCTTCGAAGTCACGATGGAGTCGAGCAACTAAAACTATCTTTTCTTTGGGATCCTGGGAACAGCCATGGCATTACTCTAATTGAGCTAGCCGTAGTGAAATTACATTTAAAGCGATTTCATTGGCTGGCGCGCGCCGCGGGCAAATTCCTCCGCGAACGTGTGAAAATTTGACTGTAACCCAAGCTTCTTACCTAATGTTAATACCAGACGGATTTTCAAAGAATTTTCCGACGGGGCACGAGACTAACTATAGGCTTGAAGGTTTGTAGACCATTTACTTGTACAAGATGAATAGGAAAACGTGTCTGGTCCTGAGCTTCATATTTTTTTGCGTATTTGTTTGGGCAGTATTGTTTAACGGTAGCGTGAAAACCGTTCAGACACAAATTCTAAGAAAGGCTGCACACGTACAGCTCGAACTGGAAGAAGAGCAGAAGTACAGTCACGAGTTAGAGCTTACATTGGGAGCAGAGGAGAAACACGAACATGACTTAGAACTTCAAGCCGAAGTGCCACGACCATCAAGATTTCTGTACTTGGTACAAACGGAAAGCTGCCTTCCTGACCACCTGGATTCAGGTAAAGCTATTGGGTATGCAAGTGCCTGTCAGTGTGACGTGCTGGTTCTAAGCTATAAGCAAGTATGCAGTGTTACCCCATCACCTCACGTTGAGTACATCTTCAATTCATCCACTACTTGGACAACAGGAAGGAACTTGCTATTTGAAGTTGCCAGGAGAAGAGGTGAAAAATACTTGTACTACATTTTTATGGATGACGACATTGTTCTTCGATTTAAAACAGAACCGAATAAGCGTAATCCTTGGAGAGAATTTGAAAATTCCCTGAAAAGGATAGAGCCAGCGGTGGGAGCAGCGGATATTTACACAAAAGAACGTCTCCGATTTGTATACAATGCAAGAAAAAATCAAGCGTGTAGTGTGAAAGAAGAAACGGACTATCTCCCAACAGTGCGATTTGATGCAGCATTCAATGCATTTCACTACCAAGCAATAGGGTATATTCTTCCGTACTCATGCAAGTCTGATGCTACCTCCTGGTGGTTCGCTCAGTTGTATATACTGTAGTCAAGTGTGAACTTATATTTCGGGGACATACAGTGCTACATACTGAAGTACGTGCAATCAACCGCAAGCATCGCTCATACCCACGGAAGTTGCCAGATGATAGTGATCTGCTTACTATATTAAATGAAACGGAAGCCAAACTTCCTGAAGAGTATCGAAATTCAAGTGTATTATTGGAATGGAAGAAAGATGGAATTTACCACATTCCCCTGCAGCCATCCTGAAGTGCAGGTCAGTCCGTCCTGAACTGTTTTGTCCCGCACCCAGACATCCCACATTCCCCTGCAGCCATCCTGAAGTGCAGGGCAGTCCATCCTGAACTGCTCTTGTCACGCACCAAGACATCCCACATTCCTATACAGCCATCCTGAAGTGCAGGGCAGTCCGTCCTGAACTACTTTTGTCCCGCACCCAGACATCCCACATTCCCTTGCTGAAGTGCAGGGCAGTCCATCCTGAACTGCTCTTGTCACGCACCAAGACATCCCACATTCCTATACAGCCATCCTGAAGTGCAGGGCAGTCCGTCCTGAACTACTTTTGTCCCGCACCCAGACATCCCACATTCCCCTGCTGAAGTGCAGGGCAGTCCATCCTGAACTGCTCTCAGTCCACATTGAGTACACGCATGCGCACTGCTGATTGCCGTACTCAAAAAAGCGGGAAAGAATAGTATATAAAGAATAAAAATCTTTATTTTTGACAGAAATATCCCTTTAGCCAGTAATCTAGTCTTCCAGGATTTGGATTTGATCTCGACGCGTTATATAGCTATGGCTCGCTTTCTTATACAAGAAGCAAGTGAAGTTCCATCGGAACGTCTTTCAGATGAGCAAGTAGAAGGTTCGACCTCTGAATCTGATGCCTCCTTGAGCGAGGAAATTCCAGTTAGTCCTCGTAGCAAAAAAGCGGCCTAAGAGTAGGCCAACTTTTCCGAGTAAGAGACATGCGAGCAATGATGATCGTCAAGACGTCCTGAAGGCGATTCAAAAGAGCAACCGACTCTTGTCAGATCTTGTTGAACGCGTGGACAAGACAGAACGCAGACTCAAACTTGTAGAGAAAAATTAGACAAATCAAGCAGTAACGTGGACTCAACTCCCTCGAGCTCCAGGCGACGCTCAACCAAGAGGGATGTGCCAGATGAAGTCAGGGTATGTCTTATGTATTTATACAGAAATATTCCAGTATTTTCCTTTGTTTTTTTTTTCAACAATCCACACACTGTCACTGAGGATAGCTAGTCTTGTCCCCACAGGGCAGAGTACTGTAAGTGATCTTTAGCCTTGTCAGATTGTGGGCTGGAGAGGAGAATAGTGGATAGTCTTTCAAGCTTAAGTCTACTATAGTATTAGTCGGGAGATCGACTTTTCTGTGGAAATTTTAGTGCTAGGACGACTTTTTTCCAGGACGTGACGATCCCACTGAGTATATTAAAAGGACAACTTCTCTACTGGATTGTGCAAACGATGTCATGCAAGAGAATTAATGGTTGATAATTGTATGTGCATTACAAACCAGGTACGGAAGCTGCTTGATTTCAGATGCCGTGCAGCCCAGATTTTATTCAAAAAGCCGATCGGCTTTCAGTACTATCCCATCGGCTATGGTAAAAGCCGATCTGCTTTAGAAAAAAGCTAGTAAAAACCGATCGGCTTCAGTAAAAGCCAACCGGCTTTAGTAAAACCCGATCGGCTATGATAAATGTCGACCCGGAAGCTTTATCGAATAGCATAAAACTTCGCCGTACAGGGCCATCACATACATATCACGATAGAATGATTGCATGGCAAAACAAATATCCCAGTGTCATTTAGGCTCTGCATCTGTAGCTGACATCTTAAATTCGAGCCGTTCGGTAAAGCTTCCAGTTAAAAGCCGTATCAAAAGCTGATCGGCTATTGTTGAAAGCCAATGACTTACCAGGGAGAGTTGAGGGATGATAAAAAGGCCGAGAGCATGGGCAGCTCTATGCTCTAAGCTATACTTATTAAAGTCTTCGCACATGAGCCATACGAGTGTGAGTGACCCTTGAAGCATTACTTTGCAAATAGTGTTGCCACAGCCCTTGAAGCTTGTATGTACATTACCAACAAATAGGCAACAATTGGGGGGGGGGGGAGTTCTGGGATTCCCCCCCAAAAGAAATTATTTGACATTGCTAGGTGGTTGTATAGTAGGCAGACTACTAAGAGAACAGCATGGAATCTGTACTAAAAAGAATATAAGCATGCATTATGCAGGAATAGTAGGTGCATTATAAGTTAAAATAGCAGGTCCCTTGAACCACCGATGCAGTGGTCTATAAATAGTCTGGAGTTGTATTGCATATCAAAATTGTACTTTTGCACCTCTTTGCATACATCTGGTAGGATTACGTATAGGGACCCACACAACCAGGCTATCCTAAATTGCCTGGTACGGGAGGTGAAAGGAATAAACTCTACTTTCCTGCAGCTGACTGAGCACATTAAAGGTATGTATACATTCTTGTCAAATCTTTTTGGATGGCATTAATTACTAGTAGCTATACTCTACTGTAGATGCTGCATATAGGTTTTATAGATCCAGAACTGAGGAACAATCCGCAAGAAGGCGAGGGAAATTGGAGGGGAAGAACAAGACCAAAAGGAGACACGAGAGGCTCGTGAGGGTAAGGGGATGAGATTATATATGATACCAAGACACCCACGAGCATATGAGGCAGCAAATGAGTACTCAAAACGTTATTAGGATTTCTCTTCATAGATCTCAAGAGAAAGCTCCTTGTTAGCAGCTTGATCATGAAAGACTGATTTTCTCAGTGAGGGTGAAGCTTTTTGAAACCTCTGTCAATTTCTCAGAAACCACTTGTCATGTAGCAAGTTATCAGCTTCCACCTAGGGATAGTGTAACCTGGCTCTAGGTAGGCCAACAAGTCTTGGAATCCCTCACACTCCCGGTGTGCACAGGTCTCAGTTCAAGTACCAGCCAGAGTACAAAGACTGTTGTGTGGCTACTGTGATAGATCCTTTGCAATCCTCTATCTTATTCCACTACTAGCGGACAGTCTATCATGTAACACGGTTATGTGCCAATTTATGACAGCAGATTGTATGCCTGTACATTATATTGATTGTGGTCTTTCTTTTGTTTTTATAAATTCAAAGAAAGGAAAGCGGCGTTTGAAAAAGCAACCCATCTGGCCCTGGATGGAGAGAAAGAAAAATGGAGAAGTATTTTAACTATTGATCTAATTTCCAGCGATGAAAGCGAAATTGATGCTGACAAAGAAGTCATTGTATCACATTCTCTGCCATGGTTGTCCTCAAATGTTACACTATTTAAAAAGAAATTGGATGAAGCCGGCTTAAAAAATAAAAGTCCACAAGCCAGGCGGCAAATGAAGGAGAGGGTTCAAGGTTGTCCTTCTCTTCGGCCATGCACAGCCAGAGGGTGAAGCATTGCCCTCATGGGTATTTAAGAACTAGTTAGAGACCTTAGTACTGATATGTGTAGCTATTTAGTGATACTGGTTATGTGCTTATTTACTACTTGCTAATTAAAACTGCTTGTATGCTTATGTACATCAGACACTACATGAAAGCTGAATGAAATGTGATATGTTGGACTGATAAAGGAAAGAGTACAGGAAATTCTGCCCTATACTGCATCAGGAATCATTCAGGACATGTATATATTTCCTTCAATAGAACACATGACAAACAGTCGCAGGACATATGAATTGCACAGTATATTTCATGAACTTATCCTGCTATAGGAAATTTCAAGTTTTTTCCAGTGTTACAATTGAGATACCAATCGAAGGCAAGATTCAATGTAGTGAATAAGTGGTAAGTTCCCATCGTACCACAGCAGCCATATAAATCAAAGGCACCGCTAGAAGTTTAAAACCCATGCACTCTGTACACTGCAGTATAAGCAGTCCCACACACCACAATCCATATTAAATCGGACTCGCCTTCAGCTTGTCATATAATCTCCTGATAGTCACTGACTATGACCCGTTATGCACAGATGATGAGGCAGAAGAGACTACTACTCTGAAAGATGAGTGCCAGGATATGACCCCCTCCCTCCCCCCACCCCCACCCCCACCGTAGCTGTGATTCAGGAAGCTCAGCATACTGATGATGAAGGAGTAGACAAGAAGCAGCTTGCACCCTCCACTCCTAATCTTGCCCAATCTACCCCTGATCGTTCCAAGTCCATGGATGTTCTACCTATGCCTGTAGACAGTAAACTTGAACCCATAGATGTGGGCAGGAAAGAAGGCATGGCTGGTGGTAAGCTAATGCAACTCTAGTTGTGACTGTGAAAACATTTTACTTGATCCTAGTACATGTAAGACACTGCTTTTCAGCTTTTCATTCCGATAATCAGTCGGCCAAACTCTGCACACGTAGCATTGCTATAATTTATTACTTTTGGCATTGTGTCAACGTATCTTGAATCCAAGTGAATCTACAACAGTAGAGTGAAAGAAAAGTCAGTTCTGGTGACCTATCTAGAACAGAACAAAGTCTTAAAGATACCTGACTCAAATGAAACCGTTGATATCAAGCTTCTGGAAGAACAGTTTTCGGGAAGAATTCAAGTTCGATTCCCATGTTCACCTTGTCATTATACTTTCCAGCAATTTGACTGTGATTGCGGAGAGTATAGACTTAGAGTGTAAGCTCCTTCACAAGGACAAATTGAAAGTCGTTGTCACGTCTTTGCTGATGACTCCAACAGATCTCGGAGGTAGGCAGGCACATGTGATAATATATGTAGTGGTTGACCTACTATAAGGAAAAGTGGGCAAAGTTTTGCGGTAGTTTCAAATACAGGCAGCTTTGTAATTAAAAGGTAAATCTGGTCTCACTATTAAGAGTTTACAAAGCTGAAAGCAGGTGCATGGAAATGGCAACTCAGTTTACAGTCTTTGAATAGCAGATTGCCTTATTTGGTGCTGAACTCTGTGCCACACAGTTTTGATAGGACATGGCTTGGCGACTTGGACGCAGGAAGCGAGGACTGGGAGTCGTACGCCGAGCGTCGCGAGCAGTATTTCGTCGGGGACGATCGTGGAGGATCGTAGGTGACGGCTGCAGCGAAAAAGCGGGCTGTGCTCCAATGTACTCACCATGTGGGGGCAAGCACAACGCCGAAGTGGCAGGAAGAAGGGACACTTGGCGGCGGGAAGAGAAGAGCAGACTGCAAGATTGCTGCAGAAGGCTGCGGAGAGCGAGCTACCTGGGGAGCATGGCGTGTTCTGAAGTTGGAGTGACAAGACAGTACACCGCAGCGACTGGTTTAGACTAAGGGGGGAGGAATGTAGTATATGTTCTAATGTGTTAGTGTATGTGTGCTAATGTGTTAGTATGTAGTGTCTTTGTGTACGTATTTGTGCCAGTGTCTGTTAATAGGTGTAGTATGTTGTTTGTCTGTCTGAGTTTAGGTGTGATTACTGGTTTGCTGTAGTAGTATAAATAGTGTTTTGTATGTGGTGTGTTTCAAAAGAGGAATAAGAACACGAAAGAGTCAGAGACGTTCAGTGAATCGGTTCAGTAGTACCGCATGCATCGCAGACGTGCGGCTAGGTGGAGCTAGCGGCGGCATCGAGGCGCATCAGGACGAACCCGGCGATCGTGGAGGATCGCACGGTTACCACAGTTTGAGAAAAAGGGCTCCCTGCATACATTGCAGATGTAGAAACTGATGGATTTGTATATATCACTAGTATCAGAGAATCACAATTCATCGAAACCCCACTAGATTGACTTTCATTTATCATTGAATTGTCCTCCCTAGGAGGTCTTAAGTGCTTGACATTTTTGGAGTAGATGGTAGGTATAGCAAACAAATGTGCAGTGCCAGAAATTCCTCACCTGCATAGTTAATATTATAGCTAATACAATGTCATGAGAAAGGCCATGATATGATGGCGCTAACTGCAACAGCAACTAGGCAGACGCTAGCCTGGGAATGAGGCTAGCCAGACACAGTACAGAATTATCAGTAAACTGTGCGTGGAATAAACCATCTATTGTGTTATTTACACAAAAAGAACACTATTACTTTGTAAAAAAGAAAATCTCCATTGAGAATTTGTGTAAGGCCTTACAGATTGGTTCTGTATCCTTAGGATTTCAATGCCCAAGACAATAGCATTTTGCTGAAGATATGAAGAATACAATATTATGAATCAGCTATTTCAACATTATCTTGGCTCTGCTTTTACAGAATCTTGTGGAATTTCTCACCGAATTGCAAGTGTCAGATTAGTTGACATGTACACAAAGCGCCAAGAGAAAGATATTAAAGAGAACATTTGATCCTTTTGAAATGGGTGTCCCCGTATTGTGAATGCTACAATAGCATTTGGAATGGGACTAGACTGCCCAGATATTTGGACCATCTACTCATCACTACAGATTTAAATTACCACCGGGTTGTTGTGCATTCCCTGAAGTTCAACTCAGAGTTCCTTGTTACTCGCTCTGATGTGAGCCATTTCATTCTTGTATACAAACAAAAGAACACTCAGCCTCAGCAGACTCAGAATTGATGATAGTGTGTGTATAGTAATAGCTTAACATACTTTTACACACACACACACACACACATACACACACCTTTTACCCCCCATTACATCATTAATGGTAAGGGGTCCATTGGGCCTGCAAACTTCCAGTAGCTTCCACTGTGCCCGTGCTTAGCAATGTACACTGCAAAAACAAAAGGATTGGTTTAACCCAGCTTGGGTTACCTGAGTTTCAGCATCAATATCAAAGAACGTGCATACAAGGAGATCAATTACATTGTTTGACCAATATATAGGTAGTAAACAATTAAGCTAGGTCACGTATGACAGGTGGCTATGCTAGAAGTGCTGCACTTATGATGTTTCTTAATTGCAGGAGCCGTAGAAATGTTATAAGGGCTGCTTCACTTCTAATATTTCTATAGTTCCTTAATTGTTATACGTGACTTAGCTTAATTGTGTACCTTCTGTCTGAAATTGGAGACCTGCAGTGGTCAAGAAATGTAACTGATCTGCTTGTATGCATATATGTGCATACAAGCAAATCAGTTACATTTCTCATGCAACTCAGATAACCATAGATGGGTTACATCAACCCTTTTGTTTTTGCAGTGTAACATGACGCACAGACAAATGCAGGAAACACATTCTTAGTACCAGCCGAGTGCCCTTATTATGAGGGCGTGGTCTGAAGGCTAATACAGCGCTTGGCTTCGCTTTGTGCTGTATTAGCCTCTCAACCATGCAACAGTACGTTAACTAGTATGTAAGGACTTGGCCATTCTTGCTTTGTTTCCTTGTGTACATTGACTACTGAACTACATGTATAATGTGTATATCTTCTTCCCACAGATAGAGCCAAGCAAAGTGGAACTTGTACCCGGCTATGGGGTCCTGCTCTCGCAACGGCAGCTGGATGAAGTGGAGGGAGCAAGCAATGGCTCCCCTACTCGCTTGGTTCGAAACCTGATCTCTGCTTTCTTTAGCCGGGAAGAGCTTGCAAATCACAGTTGCTATGGTACTAGAATGAATCCAGCCCTGGATTGAGATATTGTGTCGGCTTGCATAAGTAAGTTTATTTTTTAATATATTTTGTGATAAATGTTCCCACTGTAAATTTATGGTAGTGCTTATAGTTAGCCTCTCCAAGTTAGCCCTTACACCACACTACATTGTAGCACTTTAGTTCCTGATTGTCTTATTGTTCTGTGGACCTCATTTCATGCAAATGCACACACCACATCCACACAGAGTATGTGCAGACAAAACATAGTGTTGCGACAGCTTCCTTAGTTGATGCCATCAATGATCGGTGTGCAAATGCCCGCCGCAAAGCCACTATAATTAACTTGTGCATCATCATTGAACTCTGAACTGCCATTAAACTCTGAACTACCATCGATCTCTAAACCCAACCATTATCATGTGCATTAAGTTTACACATGTTAGCTGCATTGCTTGCATGCACATGTATTGATTGTCACTTACATGTATGTTGCTCGATTTGATTATTATTTTGGCGGATTAATTATACACACCTTGTATACAAGGTTGTGACAAGGTGAAAACAGAGGGATTGGATACACATTGCAACACACAATCTGCATACAAGGTTGTTACAAGCTTGTGACAAGGTGGAAACAGTTTCAAATCCAGGGTTTCCACAACTTGTGTACAAGGTTGTGTCAACCTGGTCACAAGGTGGTGGCAAATACATGGTGCAACCTGGTAGCATGGTGGTTACACCCTTGAGACAACCTGGGAATTTCTGTATGGGTTAATAGCATTTGTAATGAGACTATAGACTGCCCAGATATTCGGACCATCTACTCATCACTATCGAATTACCAAGAGCCCAGGTCATGATCAGGTTGAATGACCTCATGACCTGCCAGAGGTTCGAGTTGATCGGGTGCTTTCTCCATGTGATATCTGTGGAGGAAGAGGCTGCCATGGGTTCAGATCCGCTGAGGAAGATTCGTCCTCTCCAGCATTATATCAAGGAAAAGTGTCTTCAACTGTATCAGCCTTTCCAGTATTTAGCTGTGGATGAGAGGATGGTGAAGAGTAAGGCACGATGCCATCTGGTACAGTATATGAAGGACAAGCCGTGCAAATGGGGGTTCAAGTACTGGGTCATTGCAGACAGCAGTGGATACACAGTTGACTTTGATTTGTATGCTGGAAAAGCTACTGAAAAAAGCAAGGATGGACAGGCATTTTATGTGGTTTGTCGCCCGACTGCCCCCTTCACTCATCAAGGATATCAACTACATATTTGTTGACAACTTTTATACAGGAGTGCATCTATTTGAAGAGCTACTGAAGGCCGGGATAGTGGCTACTGGGCAGTCGTTCCGCCATCAGACCGGAAGTCATTGAGTGCTGTATAAATTTATTTGCGTTGTGCCACGTAACTGTAGGGAGCGGCGCGTAAAGTTCAATTATTCATGAGTTTGTATTCTTGGCTATATCTTCAACCCTGTAAAAGATATTTTGTTCATTTTTTCATAATACAAAGACTGAAGTATCTGCTCTCTGACAGTGTTATTACATTTTGTGTCAAACCTTTAATATAGCGGTTACCGTTGTCACACTGGAGCCGTATTAAAATAGGTGAGGCTCACAAAACCCGTCCGAATTTTTTTTGTGCACGCTGTATCAGGTTCTGGCTAAGTATACGGCAAGATTATGTAATACTTGCTCGGAACCAAAAAAAAGCAGACTGTTCCCATACACGGTATAGAAATTATGACCGCTGCAAAACCGCCCACTATTAATCATACAAACACGTGGCGCTCTCCCGTATAGAGCTGCTGCTGAGGCTCAGAAAAGTCCCATAGACAGCCAGAGGCAGGTAAGACTACATATGCAAACCATCAGCACTAAAGAAATTCAGGAACAAATAAGTAATGTATGTATGAACAAACAAATTAATTTGCACGGACAAGCCAAAAATTATAATACAACAGAGAGAGGGATGGCTGAGAGGTGCAGACACCAGCTCTCATTTCTTCATGTGTCAGGAGAGACAGAGCAGCAGCAAACCACAAATTGCGCCCTGTGTCTGGGTCTCCATGCACACGTCACAGCCTTGTACGTGGAAAAGTGAATAGGCACAGCTAACAGTCACAGCTCTTAGTATCCAGATCGACCAACCCATCTGCTGCCAATGCCGGGATATTACGGTCTAACCATAGACCTAGATGGGTAAAGAAAACAGCATTGAAATGCTGCATACTGGGGTGCAATGAACCAATATTTTCCCACACAAAACTCCCATGAGCAATTAAATTCAATTTCTCATACCATACAATGCCCTGCTCTATCTAGCGTACCTACTCCCAGCCCATTATGTAAGAGCCACTACCATCTACATGTGTAATTACATGTGGATCAAGTTTAAGAAACACATCAGCAAGTGACTTGTCCTGACCGACTAGTCATACAACAATATCTCACTGCGCGTGAGAGGGGAGCCTGGGGACGAGGCTACTGTTACCTGCAGTCCAGCAGTTCTTTATTTCATGTGCATCTGAAACTTCTGAAGCCGACAACCTAGAGTGGGTGGGAGATCCAAAATCTTTCATTACTGCTCGATGGGTGCTAAGTAATCTCGTGTACTTTGACAACACCTCAGTTACACTTGTAGAGCCAGAAAGTATGGGACTCTGTACCAAACAAATGGCGATCTCTTCACTGCCATTGACGTTTCACTCCACAGGCTTTCTAAGGATTCCCATCATGAAACTAGCAAAAATCAGAGTACTACTTCAGCTATCCCCCCACAAACACACATGCGGGAAGCAGTTATTAATGACCTTAATTAATCATATACTATATTAGTAACAATATATTTACCCTATAGATAAGAGTATGATTATTTCCATAGTCGCACACTTTTTGTAATCAACAAAGGCTGTATCTATAGGAACTGTAATGATATGTGGTTAACGGGGAATCACATGGATTCTTGTGCCATTTGGGAATAATGGCAGTTGCAATAGGCAAAATTATACTCGCTTTGCTCGTGCAATTGCCTTACCTATTGCTCATGCCATTATTCCCAAATTGCACTCAAATCCATGTGATTACCCATACTAATTGCTATATGCATCAGCAAAATTAATTTAAAAAAATATCTTGTCACTGATGCATTGGAGCCCTACAGATTTGATGATGGACATTAATAAGCTGATATCTGAGTTGGACCCAGTCTTATGATTCATGATTATTACCCTCACAAAATCAGCTTCTGAGCAAAGGTAAACAGCCAAGGTGATCACCCAAGCTAAAACTACGCGTCAGACAAAGAGAGTCCGACAATTGTTTTGCTTATGCTCTCATGTTCTGTACTGAAAAAAAATGGACTGGGTGTTCAGGAACAGTGATCATGATGAAGACTGATGCATATTTCTACTATTGGTGTTTCATTTTTACCTAAGATTGGTCTTGCTGTACGCTCTTGCACCATTTGTGACTGATATTTATCTTAGTTAATGTGTTATGCACTATAAACCTTGTCCGAATTTTTTTTGTGCACAACTAATTGTAACCAAACTTATCCCGCTTGTAAAGTAACATGCATTCAATAACATATATTATTACAAAGTTGTTCTGACCTTGCTTGATTGAGGTACAGCAACTTTTACACCACTCCACCGAGGACGCCATTGGAAAGACGGCGACTAAAAAAACACATAACCGATAAACACGGGCCTGGTTTTTCATTTCAACGGCCTTGGTGACTAAATAATCCCTTTCTTCCAAGTACTGCAGCATATGGAGCCCGCAAAACTCTGTCTTGAGAAGATAGGCAGCACTTTCTTCGGTCCATCTAACACCCAAAAATGGCGGACCCGAGACACTGCTTTATGACGTCATTGCGTAAATAAATTCACGTGAGTTTTCCGTTGGCGAAATGACTGTGGTACCCTGCGTGTCTCACGGAAAGGGATACCGGACTCGGTGGTCCAGCTAAAAGCAGCATTAGATCAGAGTACAGTTCCTCGTGGTGTGGGCTACTACATCAGGGAACCACAGTCTTCCATAGTGTATGTTTGCTGGCGAGATAACCGTGCGGTACTGGCCATGTCAACTGGCCTTCCTGGGCACTCGGAGACTGTGGTTAACCGGAGGATGAAGAGCATGAGTGGAGGCAGTTGCACCCTGCCCTGCTGTTATTGCAAAATATAATCAATACATGGGGGGTGTGGATAAGTCGGACCAATTTTGAGCGTATCATAATGTATTACGGAGAACTCAGGAACCTGTGGGTTGCAAGAAGAATGGACAAACATCAGTCTAGGCCATCTGCTCCTGAGCCCCGAGTCCTGAGAAGCCGTGGACAGCTACAGGAACCGCTGGAGACATGCACACTTCAGGAAGCATCTGGGTCCTCTGCACTGACTCCGCAGGATTCCGTTGAGTCAGCTGGTCCATCAAATTTGCGCATACGTCAGGAGCAGCAGCAGTTGTCGGCCACTATAGTCAAGAGGTGACCTGGACGACCTCAGGGTGCTGTAAACAAACATCGCCGGCATGGTAATTACCATTCAAAGATGTGAAACTCCACCATCTGCTGTAGTCACATACTATTGGTATACTTGTTTTAGCATACATGTTGCTTGAGTTTATCGCTAGCCAATAATTTTACATGTACCTCTGACTACTTTACCCTCTCAACAATACATGTTTGTGTATGTTACCAGGCATTTACCTCTGACTGAAGCTTGTTACTGTTGTTACCTCCGACTTATTGTTGTAATTTTACATTTACCTCTGCCTGAGAAGAGGACAGTGATACAGAAACACAGAAAGAGCAGACACCACTGAGTGTAAGTGACACAGACAGTGACCCATGCACACCACCAATATTCCAGAATGCAAAGGGCATATTCAAGACACAAGGAGACCTAAAAAGGGCAGGACTAGTGGGATCACCAGAGGCCAGAATCAGACACAGCTAGGGTGGGAGCCATCATGCAGAGACACATACATGGTATCTACAATTTACACACAGACAAATCTCTGGACCTACTCACCCTCCCACCTGCCATACAATCAGAACCATCAAGCCCAGTCCAACCACAAACTGAACCATCAAGCCCAGTCCAACAAACAGAACCAGCAAGCCCAGGAACAAAACCAGTATATGTGCCATCAGCCAAACTCCAAGCAATCATGAAGACAGCAAAACAAGCACTGTACAGCTCAGATGATGAAGTGTTTGAGTTTAAGCCACCCAAGAAATAAAGGAACAAACAACAAAAACCTGCAATACCAATGAGTCCAATAACACCAACGAGACCAAACATACAAAGCCATGCCACATCAACACCAATCAAGACTAGATCTAGGCAACTAAGGTTTAACCGACACATGCAGTTGGAAGACATACCTAAGCATACACTCTCTGCCAGCATCTACAGTAGCAAAAATAACCCACCAGAGATGCCTAAGCCACCAGCAGAACCAACAGAAGACATGGTGTTTGTGCCCACATATGCCAACGAAATGGCAAGACCTAAGTCCCCTGATACCTAAGTGCTTTAAACATATACAAGTACCAGCAGATGGAAACTGTCTGTGGCATAAGGCAAATCACATGATACAAACATGGGAAGAAATCAAACAAGAAACCATACAACACTACCAAACCTGTAACAGACACACAGGCCAAATAACAGATACAGCAGCACAAGAAAGAATTAGGCAACTCCAGGATGGAGACTGGGGAAAAGAGTTTGATATAGAAGCCTATTGTCACCACAGAGGATTGGTGGCCTTTGTACACAATAGAGATGCAGACCACTGGCAAGTATACACAATCACAAAGCTGATAACCCCATATTTATAACATACAGCATGGAACACTTTTTAGCATTGGTTCCATTGGCACCAAGGATCAGTACAAGTTGGGTACAGAAGGTGCTCAGGGAAATGGTAATCAACCCACCAAAGAAATGGCCCACATTAGAAGCCAAAGGAACACTGATCAAGTATAGGCCTGTGTGTGCAGTAACACCCATCAGACGGGCGTCTACAATCGCTGGACTGGACTGGTGGACTGGATCGGTGGACTGGACTGGAATGGAATGGAATGGACTGGACTGGACTGGACTGGACTGGAGTGGACTGGAATGGGCAGCACAATCAGACTCGCGTATGTGACGCTGCTACGTGCGCAGCAACACAGATGTAGTAGTAGTAGCGAGGATAGAGGTGGTTCCGGCTGTTCGATCGATTATGGCAGCACTACTACTAGTACATACATGGTATTCCATGCAGAGAGCCTCTAACTATGTTCCGAGATACGGTATGTCACTTAGCTGAACCACTCAGTGCAATACCCATCGTAGCCACTATTGTTGTTTTATTCATCACTATTTCGATCCTCGCCTGGAAAGATGGACGAATCAGGAGTTGTATTTCAGGAATTTCGCTCGCCATGTTTGCATCCTCGACGTTTGTCTCTTTAGGCCTATTGGCCGGGCGTATACAATCGCTGGACTGGACTGGTGGAGTGGATCGGTGGACTGGACTGGACTGGACTGGACTGGACCGGAATGGAATGCACTGCAAAATTTCTCTAGAGCGCGCGCTAGTATTAGTATAAGTTTGTCTATGTATGGGTCTGTCTATGACCTACGTATCTCTACGGTCAAGATACTGAGTCCTTCCGTACAATGCTGCAACGCTATAGCCTCATGCCCAGGCCCACGTTCAGCTAGGTGCCGTGCATGACGCGTAGGGTAGAAGCGCAGAACGGCAGTTTTTGTGTGGGCGAAGATATCTGCAGTTCTCAGACAACGAAGGAAGGCAGCGAATCTACACTTCTTGTAGCTACTCTTTGGAGCACGTTTGTACCACAGACCAAGCGCTGAAATACTGTCATCAGTGAAAGGTAGAGAAGTGCAACACTCTCGAGGACATTTTGCATAGGCTACTGCAGGCGTTTTCTAATGGCGTTGCTAGCCTCGTTCCCAGGCTCTCTGCACGGCACTTTTACTCACGTGATTTAACTTACGTAATTGCGTGTGGGCGGCAATCCTACATAATAATTGACCCACCCCTAGCTGCTTAAACGAGTTTATCTGTGCAGCTATACCCCCGGTATATTGTAGCTAGCTTAGGCATCCTTGTTGCCCTATATAGGCCTTGAGCGTCATCGCTCCAATACTTTTCGACAGCAGGCTGTGTGCAGCAAAACTGACAGATAGCTAACTAGTAATAGAAAATTTCTCATTGGCATGTTCGATCGAGACAAACACTATTGCAGCACTAATACAAGTACTAGCGCCGCTAGAGAAATTGAGCAGTCCAGTCCAGTACAGTACAGTCCAGTCCAGTCCAGTCCAGTCCAGTCCAGTCCAGCGATAATTGTGTACGCCCCCATCAGACCCAGTCAGGTCACACTGACACAGTCAGCTATAGCATGGCCAGATGGAGGAAACACCATTGCAGATACAATGGCATCAGCAGAACTGGAGGCACTACAAACAGCACTCAAAGTAGCCAACATAACTATAAGGCAACACCTGGAACACAACAGAAACACAAAAGTCATCAAGATAGTCTATGGACTCAACCTCACCACACTAGGAGGTACACTGGAACACAGGAATACCTAAAGAGATGTCTCTTTCTCCAGACTCACCTAGAGGCAGCAGTACAAACCCAGCAGCTATACAAACACATACAAGACATGCACCATATAGCAGTGCAGCAAGTGAAATCCTTCCAGCCAGAAGAGCTGAAACAGAGCATTGCAACACCATACCCAGAATTCGAACTCCAGCACCTATATCAGAGCCTCACAGACCAACAAATCAAAGAAAAATATAAGGCAAACAGACAACCCTTTAGCAGAGTAAAGATAGACACAATTGTATTTAAAGATGAATCTCGTAGAAAACCCAGGATCAGACCTAATCCTAAAGTGTGCAGAAGTGACACACCGGAAACCAAACCAAAAAATGGAATACTACCCCACAAGTTGGCAGTACTGGGTGGATCAATGGGCACATACAGACGAGACCCCATGCAGGCCCTACTGGCAGGTACACTAGACCCTACCAAGTATACAGAAGAGCAACTACCACCAATCATACCATTCTTTGCTAAGAGTGTATCAGATGATGTAGTAAACCTGTACCAATGTGAATTAGATACACAGCTACAGCAAATGAACTCACTAGAGATACACCAAAAATACAGGGTACCGTACAACCTCACAGCAGCAGCCATGCTGTACAAGGCACTTGCGGAAGGTGATAATGCACTACACACCACACTGGGGCCAATCTTACCACACATGTCATTTGGCCAGGGGGGTGCCCACCATACTTGCCCCAACCCCCATCACAGAAGTGATCAAAGACCTTATAGTACACACTACTAGAAAGCAAGGAAATGCCAGACTGTCACCCTGTGCCAGGGCATTCAACCCACTGGTTGACATGGGCATATCACAGATCATACAAGCAAACCCAGGACTAGCATTCTGCTGCCCATTCATCACTGTGACACAACCAACCACCATGTCAATCCCAGAAACATGGATGAGAGGCTATTTGATGCAATATAAGATACAAGAAGCCTTTGAAGACATGATGGGCAACCTAGGTGGAATACCAATATACTGTGCCATATCATGTGAGGCACATTATGGAGTTGCAGACAATAATGAAAAAGCAATAGAAAAAATACTAAAGGAAGAAGACCCAGAGACAGTGGGCCAACATAAAACAGAACCCATACCAGCCTTCCAGGCAGCAGCCAAAGGAGTAGCCAAAGGAAAGCAAGTAGCAGTGAGGAAAAACTGTGCTGGAGCATGTCATGTACATGCCTCATGGTGTTTCCTAGTTGAACCAGGAGCCATACCGAGCACATCAGCCATAGCACAATACCTTAAAGCATTTGCACACCTTCCAAACGTCAACGTACAGCTATGCCTCAAACAATACAAAGAAAATTTTAAAAAAATAACCAGTAAGCAGCCAGACCCGAGGTGTACACAGGTGTCCAATGCAACAGCCCAAGTCCAGTACATTGTCAAAGATAGCACCCACAAAAGGGCCTGGAGAGCACTCAAAGTAATGGGATCACCCCATGCCATAGCAACATCTAAAATGGCTATACCGTACTCTCGGGAGAATAATGACCCCTCAATTACAACAACCCTATGAATATAATTACCTATCATAACAGTTACTACCGCTTTTCGAATAGTACAACCGATTTCACCTCACTTGAAATAGCGGAAAGCGAACGAAAAATCAAACAGCTACTTAGCGCAATTAAATCAGAAACCACAAGCACGTGACACCCTGACATACAAATGCTGTACTGTCAGCAGCTGTCAGCGCTTTTTTTTTGTGCTCTGTTAGTTCGTAGCTGTGCCCTAAGGATTTTGTATGTCTGTTTGTAGTTGTGGCAACTTATGATGGGCGAGCCGGGACGCACGAGGGCCTACCACGAGGATCTGAGATGGCGCATTGTATGGCAACGCTTGGCAGACGATCGGACTATCAAGGAAACAGCCAAAAGTCTGCATGTGTCTGAATCTACTGTATGGAGAATAGTAGACAGGTTTGAGCGCACTGGAAGTGTTGCTTCAAACCAAACAACTCCTCGAGCCCATCGACTTCATGAGCATGATGAGCTTGTTTTAATCGAACTTGTATGTGAAAATCCGTCGATTTACCTCAGTGAAGTGCAAAGAGTATTGGCAGAAACCACTGGAACAGTGGTATCTGCTGCCACTTTATGTAGGACACTGAAGAGGCTGGGGTTTACTAGAAAAAAGATGAAGTATGTTGCTTTACAAAGGTGTGATATTTTCAGAGCAGAATACCAAGCAGAGGTGTCTACCTACGATAGTAGTATGTTTGTTTTCGTTGATGAATCCGGCTGCGATCGAAAGGATGCAATGAGAAAATATGGCTACTCACTTCGTGACTTTCCTGCTACAAGCACCAAACTTCTCTCAAAGGGAAAACGATTTTCAGCTGTTGGAGTTATGACTACAACTGCCTTGCTAGATGTGTATGTAGTTGAGGGAACAGTTGATGGAGATGTATTCTATAATTTCGTACAAACAACTCTCTTACCTCAGCTGATGCCCTTTAATGGCAGTAACTCAAATTCTATCGTTATCCTTGATAATTGCACTATCCACCACTTGCAAGACATTGTGGACCTCATTTACAGCGTGGGTGCTCTCATCATATATCTGCCTCCCTACTCCCCAGACCTCATGCCCATTGAGGAGTGTTTCAATAAAGTAAAACTCTTCCTAAAAGAGCATGAGGCTGCGATCCAAGCTACTGATGATATCAAACTGCTAATAAGAGCAGCATTTGCATCCATTACTTCAGAAGACTGCATTGCTTGGTGTACAGATTGTGGATATATTGATTGTTGAACTCAAATTGCCCCCCTTTCTAGTTATACCATTGAAGCCATACTGTACATGTACCTTTGTAGAGTGGCTTCAATGCCAGCATCAAAGTAAATGCTGGAAGCTAACTCCTAGGGGAGTGGTGCCTCGGAGGCTAGTGTTAAAATCAGTGCTGACTATTAAATTATGGGGCAGCTGTGTAAAGGAAGTGCACATGTAATTATTCTTGGTTAGTACAAGTATAATGATCACCACTACATACAAAACAAGTCTGACACTGGTTATAGTTTCTGCATTTTCTCCAAGATGGTAGTTTTCTGCTCTTCATACTCTGCTTTAGTGATAGCTGTAAGTTCAAGTAGTTGGTGGAGTTGCTTCACTTGATTAATGTATTGGGATCGTAGTGCTGCACACTTTCCTGGAGATACACCCATTTCATCAAGTGGTGGACGTGATGACGTGGTATGAGTAGGAGAGTAACTGGAAGGTGTAGATTGTACAGGAGATTTAAGAGCTCGCATAAAGCCTTCAGCAACACCAGCCAAAGCATCTGCAACACTTGCTCCTGCATTCTTTGGTGATTTGGAACTAAATCCAAACATGGGCACTTTGGGAGGCTCATCATGATCCTTGTGTGTACCGACCTGAATCATGTTAGCCCATAGTCTCAGCTGTGCTGCTGTGTAGTTAGAACTGTGCTTCTCTCGTAAATTGGCATTAATTTCTTCAACTTCATCTCGAATGGCCTGACGCTTTGATGGAGGCTTAGATGAAGCATTATCAGTTTTTCGCTTTCTGCCACTGCCGCTAGCGCATTCTATATCATCTTGTTCCCGCCCCTGACACCACATGCCATTCTCTTGACCATAGTCCTTGCTGTGGGCATCATACATACATTTTAGGTCGTCATTGCCATACTTTAGCTGAGCCTCGCCCTTTGTAGTAGCCCACATCAAAACTATCTGGAACATCATCCCCTAACTCGGCCGAGATGTGTTCCTTTAAATCTCCTGGTGTTAGAAATTTGTCAAAGCATCTGAACTTTTCCACAGTAAAGTGAGATTTTTTCTTGGGGTTTATAATTTTTAAGTTATAGGTATACTGACGCCTCGAACCATCTGTGCACCCAACAGCCCCAGTAGATGGTCTGTTTAGAGCACTAGGAAGGGTAGAAAGTTCTGGCCCAGGGGAGTTTGCTGAAGACTGAGCGGTAGGGTTTAACTCACCGCTACCTGCGTTCAGAGGGAGTGTAGGCGGGTAAAAACTGTAGTAGGGATTGTAGTTCCACGCCATTCCGCACTTCAGCCTTAAGTCTCCGTCAGTTAAACTTCTCGACTCCAGTCAAATAGTCGCTAGCTCGTGCACACACAGCAGCTAGTAGCTGTTGGCGGGATACGTCACGTGCTTGTGGTTTCCACTATGCTCATAGCTGTTTGATTTTTCTCTCTTTCCGCTATTTCAAGTGAGGTGAAATCGGTTGTATTACCTATAACAAAAACAATAACCGAATGAATATAATAACCCTTTGTCATAGGTTGCATACCTCATTCCTGCTGCCTTTGTCATAATTTGCATACCTCATTCCTGCTGCCTTTGTCATAATTTGCATACCTCATTCCTGCTGCCTCACCAAATCCACTCGCAATCCTGCTCTCGCACACTGTAAGCTGCTACACCTATGGCACATCATCCTCACATTTACGTTGATTTTCCTACTCCTTTTCCCAGACCCGCTGCCGCTGCCAAACGCCATCAGCTTTGTACCACTGCTAACCTCGGCCCCGGTAATACCAAGTAGCAGCTCCAGTTTTACAGCCCAAGCAATTCGTAACCCACCCCCTCTCGTCAACCTAGCACAACTGCTGTCGGGCCCAGCTGGCCCGTCCATAACTTCCACAGCTGCTAAAACCACGCCTTTCAAGCTAGCCTCAGCTTTCCCACCAATCCCGGCAAAACTAGTCAAGAAAGCGCGAGCCCTCAAATTTGTGGATATGAAAGAACTTCTGCCGGATAATATCGCCCTGTTGAAGAACATCGAATGCCTTCAGCTTCCCAACCAGCTACTGCCAGCCCCAGGTACGAGGCCCAAGCTGCGGGAAGTGAAATCCCTCCTTACTTGGGTGTCATGCTTCGCCACCTACATAGCCATTATGTCGGAGAGCCATCCACACATGGTGCGTTCCCTCCTGGCGTACTTGTGCCTGATAGTACAAGAGGCTCAGAAGTGTGGCGGTGATGGATGGACTGTATACGATCGAATATTTCGCCAGAATGCTCAAGGAGAAGCCTCGGTGGAGTGGTCCAGGCTGGACTCCTCTCTGCACTCTTCTACATTTTTGGCTTTTCAGTCATGCACCGGATCATTCTGCCCCTTGTGCTTCGACAGCGACCACTCACAGTTCGACTGTGCGCTTTCTCCGGTTGCCCCGGCAGGTCAATCTGTACCTTTCCCAAATCGGCGTACGTGGTCCCAGGGCGCAAGGAAGCCCTGGGAGGAGAGACCAGGCTCCTCACCGTTATGCATTTCATGGAACAGAGGCCGCTGCTATAAAGCCCCGGAGCCGTGTAACTTCCGCCATGTCTGTGCAGTATGTGGGGACAAGTCACACCCAGCCCGCGAATGCCGCCTAGCCTCTGCGGACAGCTTCTTCACTCGGGCCATGCCAAATTCGTCCAAAGCGCCCAGGTCCTCAGACACCTTTTAAAGCAACTGGAACGCTAAAACAACCAGTTCAGACTCACGTCCGTCCCCTCTCATCACTATCACGATTGTAGACAATTCCTAGTCAAGTCGAAGCTCGTGTATTCCCTCATATTTAGAATCACTGCATATCCTAAAATAATCATTATGATTGCCCCGCTTGTCACTTGTAGGCCATGACTATCAAAAGTGCCCTCATCACTTCCCGCATAATTATAACGGCATATGTACGGGTACCACGTTGCCCAATCACTCAGGAGTTATGATCAAGCTCAGGGTAGTTTATCACGATATCCATATCATACAGCCATTCAATTACACTGTTTGCGCGGTCACTAATGTAGGGGTTGAAACGCACATTAAGTGCTTTTCTGGTAGCCTTTTGGAAATAGGGGAGAAGCCTAGCAGGGCACGTATGGCCACCCTTATCCCACCCCCTCCCCCTCCTATTGCAGCCTACCTCACTCCCCCGACCCCAGGCTCTCAGATCTGTCGGGCATGCAATGTGGTGAACGGCCGATACCGTTACACGGAAGACTTAGTAGCCCTGAGCAGGTGCCAGCAAACTAATGAAGATCAGATTGATAGTATGTCTTATGGGGCTCACACGTCATCCCCATTGGATATAGAGGCATGGGCAAGATTCTTGGCCATTCACCCAGATTAAATCTGCGAAAAATTCCTCATGCAAGGCTTGTCAGTAGGATTCCGTATCGGTTTTCATGATGACACAGGTAATCCGGCATCAAGGCTGCACCATAACCTTCGTTCAGCTTACCTTAACCCCGCATGCGTATATCGAATCTGAGTTCAGGGCAGGTCGTTTGAGGGGCCCGTTCTTAGCTCATGACAGCCGGTTGCCAAGACAAACGCGCATCAATCCTTTTGGCCTGATACCAAAGCGGCAGCAACCGGGGAAGTGGAGGCTAATCGTGAATCTGTCCTCCCCAAGGGGAGCTAGTGTCAACGACGGCATCAGCGCGGAGCTCTGTTCTCTAAAATACACAGGCCTGAACGAGGCCGTAGCTATGTGTCAACGGCTAGGTCCAGACTGCTTACTCGCAAAAATCGACTTGAAGCAAATATATAGAGTGGTCCCCATACACCCAGAGGATTGGCACTTGCTCGGCATGCAATGGCAGGGACAGGTATATTTAGACACGGCTCTCCCATTCGGGCTCCGTTCAGCTCCGAAAATACTTTCGGCGCTAGCCAATGTTTTACTACGGGCAATGGCGAGTAAGGGCGTCAGAGAGGGCCTCCATTACTTGGACGACTTTTGTTCGGGGGAAGGCACTCACAGACGAATGCCAGATAGCCCTAGCCACCGCATTGGACACCTGTGCGGAAACAAGAGTCCCGGTAGTGATGCACAAGCTGGAAGGTCCCAGCACTTCTATTGGTTTCTTGGGAATAGAAATCGAATCCCCCGTGAGGAGCTCGCAGTCATTTCCGCAACCCTAGCTAATGCTAACAAGAATTGATAGTGTGGTACTCATGGCAAATACTGCATTCACTCATTTGCATGATCAGTATTACAATTGTGGACACGTCATTGTTGCCTTCATTAGTGATTTACTAAAGACATTCATGGACAAAGAAACCCTATTTCATACCTGGGGGACAGGGCGTTGGTCGAACGACCTACGCCTCTTGTCTTGGGCCGTTCAGAGTACAACTCTGATCTGGTCCCCCAGGCATGCTGCCACCACTATGCTCATAGCTATCTCTCTAGGTAGATATCCACTAGCCCAGCTGCATGGGGTCCTGCACTGTACAGCCACTTTCCTTTTCCATCTAGTCGGCAGAGGGAGTGTGTTAGACTTATTGCCATAACAGCTTAATCATGTTAAATGAAGTCAAGTGTGAATTTGCATTTTGGGGACAGGCGGTGATACATACTACAGTACGTGCACTCAACCCCGTGCATCGCTCATACACATGGCGACGACCTACTAACAATAATCTGTATGCTATATTAAATGAAGCCCATCACCACCCACATTCCAGCCAATGCAAGCAATGAAAGAACTGTTTCTATGGCTCAGAGATAGGATGACATTTCAACAAGCAACACAGCTCATAGTGCACTTCGCAACATATATGTGCAAAAGAAAGCCAAAGGCACAACAGATATACATTGAGGCCGAACCAGATGCAGGCAAGACAACACTGTATAATCTCTTAACTCTTTACCAACCATTGCGCAATCAACGTCCGCATTCCGTGTGACCATAAGAATTTTGCGTGTCCACGTGCTAAAGACTCACCTCGTGGTGTAGCAGAAGATCGAGCGACTTTTTGTACAGACAACTTCCCATTTACGGACAGTGCATTTGTCAAGCTAACCTCTGAGGGTTTTATAGTTGGATCTGGGCGGCAGCGGACACGAAGGCAGGGACAACTATTCACATGTTACTCGAAGAAAGAGGTGAGTACGAAAGTGAGAAGTTATATAGATACAAGCAGCCCTTACAAAGTATAAAAAACTTAGTTATGATACTTATAGACATACACTAAGCTTATAGAAACTAAAAAGGTAGTATATAAGAGCCTTAGTTAGCTGGTATGTATGCGCTACCGCGCGGATTTGCCGTCTAGAGGCATTCCGTGTGGTAGCGTTCGAAGCAGGAAGGTCCATCCTCGGGAGGGTCCCTTGCCACCAAGCAGAAAGCTTTACCACACTTTCTGCATCGTACACAGGTATCAGCCCGACGGTGGTCCTTGAAATTCCAGCAGTAAAAGCATCTGCTGCGGTACCCTTTGATGGGGAAGTGCCCTTGGGATGCTTCACCGCTGGGGGTGCCCCCTTCCACCCTTCGGCGCTTTGCTGCTGGCTGCACACTCGTGACCGAAACATCCTTGATGGCAGCAGGGAGCGCATATCGCTGGCGGGAGTTGTAGTTGCCAATGAGCCCTAGGGCAAGAGGGATTCGAAAATTTTTGAAGGTTGCTTGCCGGAGGGTGACATCTGTGGCTGGCCTGAAATTCTTCATCAAGATGAACGCGTTGACGACAACTATCGAGCAAAAACCAAAACACATAGCGGTAGAATTTCCGTGTCTTGCAACGGACCCGGTAGTACTTCCTGAGCTGGTCTGCCTTGTCCACGCCTCCCATAAACTTATTGTATTCAACAACACTGGGAGGACATGGAATCTGCTGGACACTGCCATCGCGTTCTCTCCGCTGAACTGTGGTGTTCCCTTCTGGATGGCTGTTCGTCGACATGAGGTATACCAGCTTCCGGTCTCGCCACACACTGGCCACCAGATTGTCTCTCTGACGGGACACGGACTCGCCTCTCTTCAAGTCACCTGGATATGGTATGTGTATAGTATTGCTACATGTATGTGCAGTTCTTATATAATTGTGTGGGAGTTACCTGTGCATTCTGCATAGTGTATTGTGTTCATAGACTATCTGGAATTGTATAACATTGCCTAAAATATATACCAAAGCTGTAAACTGATTTACATCATGTAAGAGTTCCAAGAGTAACTTCACCCAACCCAAGACTAACTGGACCCAAGACTAACTGCACCGTTGAAACGTATACTACAGACCCCAAAGTATCCTAATCCTTCCATGCTCTCTTCTAAAATGGCAATTTACCTAATTTGGTGTCTCGGATGGCCTCTGGAATGCCTATCCTGTTCACGCGGAATGTCCCACAGGCGTATATTCCATCATCCATGAGGTCCTCAAATAACTTCACAGAAGAAAAGAAGTTATCAAAGTAGAGGTGGTAATTACCACCAATCAGAGGCTGCGACAACTTCTTGACCACCTTCGCTCCCAGATTGGTCTCCACATTCTCCCCCTCTTTCCCAGTGTAGACTTCAAAGTCCCCGTACCCGTTGATGCTATCCGCTCGCACCCAAACTTTGAATCCCCTCTTGATTGGCTTCAAGGGGAGGTATTGCTTCAAGGCTGACCTGCCCTTGAAAGGGATCATCGCTTCGTCAATTGCGTTTTCCCTGTGAGGATGGTAGTTCTGGAGACAGGCTCGACGGACATGATCAATCACCGGACGCACCTTGGCTAAGCGATCATAGCCAGGCTGTCCACGGGGTACAATTGTGTCATTGTTTGCAAGATGCAAATATCTTTGGATTTCTAAGAATCGTTTCCTAGAAATCCGCGAGGCCACTGGGAAGTAGTGAAGGACCTCACTCGTCGACCAGTAGTCGTACAAGTCAGGCAGCTTGTTGAGCCCCATCAGGATCGAGAAACCCAAGTATGCCTTGATCTCTTCAGCAGATGTCTCCCACTCAGGCACTGGACCGTCACCGTTATGTCGCCAAAAGACATTCAGCTGCATAACGGTTCCTTTCAACCACGATATGTTCAATGAGCTCGGGGGGTGAAAAACTGCAGGAACACTTCCGTTGGGTCAGATGTTACCGGAACAGTTGGACCAACAGGCTGAATGAAGGGGTCAACAGAAACATCACCGAAGATACTTGACCACGCTCTCTCTTCCTCTGCAGGTGCTGATCCCTGGCCTCCACTGTCTCGACCACGTCTAGCTCCAGAGCTTCCCCTGCCCCGATGGTTACTCTGCCTACCCCGACCACTTCGGGGAGAGAGCTCAGGTGAGGGGTCATGTGGAACAGTGGAACGTCCAGATTGACGTCTACCCCTACTACTGTTCTGCCTTGGGGGAGAGAGCTCGGGTAATGCAGCAGGTTGACTAGTCTGTCGGGTACTCCGCCTACTCCGACCACTCTGCCTTAGGGAAGGGGGCTCCGGTGAAGGGAGCTGAGGTGATGTCTCAGGTGAAGGGGATAGAGGTGCTGGCGTGGGAGATGGGCATTGCTCTGGAAGTTGGAATTGCAGTGGTAAAAATTGTTTCCCTCCGAAGTCATCATCACTCCCACTGAAGCAGAAATCCTCATCAAGCAAATCACAGACTTCATCAGCTGTCCAATGAGCAGCCATGCTAAAGAAGCAAGCTCAATCTACTTCAGATTCAAGAATTCCTCCTGTCTAATTAGTTTCTGCAGAGATCTGATAGCTATATCTTGCACGCGTGCTCAAGTTTACATAGCTAAGTGGCAGGCAGAACTTCATTGAGCTCTAGCTCCAAAATTTGCATACGCAATGCATATAATTTTATTCATGAGAAGGAAGTGCGGTCCTTTAGGAATGTAATCACTCAGGTAGGGGAAGCCCGAAGGTCGACGCGCCGCGACAGCATCAGAGTAAGTATACGCATTCGCCATGACGCGTATATGCGTCATTGGTCGTTCGCGTACAAATATTTCATGACGCATATATGCGTCATTCGTCGGTAAAGAGTTAACCAAAACCTTTAAGAAGAGGACATTTAGTGTATCAGCTGAATCTAAAAGCTTTATGGCAGCAGCATTTGATGACAGGAGCAAAGATGCCATCTGGCTTGAAGATGAGTTTAATGCAGACCTGTTTTGGTCATTTCACCAAAAACACTTCAACAAGATTGCAGAGGGGGCACTGTCAACATATGTACCTATCAAAAGCAGAGCCCAAAAAAAGATCAAATATTTTGGCCATGTGCTACTAATGGGAAATTACAGGCAACAAGAGATTAGCAAGGAAGAGACATCAGACGTCAGACTCAGAGAAACACAGAGCAGGTTTTACATCTACCATATGCGCAAACCACCCTTTCTGAAGAGAGAACCGGACTACCGCATTTGCAGCCCACACAGCCTCATGTTAGACCTAACATCACTCACAGTAGACATAGAAGGCTTCCACCAAGTAATGTGAAAACAGCACAGATTGGACCAGATGGTACATACACATGGAATGATATAAACAATCCATGCACCCATGACACTGTATCACCCTGTATGAATGGGTATCAAACAACAGTAATGTATTGCACCATACATATAACAATTTGTTTATAACAGACCTCCTAGGGCCTTTCCAGCCACAGAGTTAATGACACCACCTGCCAGGTTACCTATAAACTTTAACCCTCCCTCAGCTATGTTTTTAAGAACATGTCCAAATGAAATCCGCAAAACAGAGTTCAACTGTGGCTGATCTTGTTCAGAGTCTACAACATTGCCATGAGCCAGTTCGCCCCACCAATACCAATACCAAGAGTACAAAAAACACCCCACCAAGCCCATCCTAGAGTTCCAGACAGCAACCTTTATCAACCTCAGACCAGGAGCCATACAACCTACCTACCTCCCAAAGATGCTCACATATACAAGCCACCAACAGATACATCAGACACTGAAACAAACACAGGGTATATAGAAGAAGATGCAGAACATCCAGGAAAGCGCAAAAAGGCACAGGCCAACACAGTCACTATCACCAGTCAGAACCAGATCTAAAACACCAGCCAGAGGCAGAGCTAAAGGCAAAGCCACTAAACCCCCGGCCCGGGGTAGATCTAAAACCCCAGCTAGGGGCAGATCCAAAACCCCAACAAGAGGCAGATCTAAAACCCCAGCCTAGAGAGCAGCCACACCCACCGTTAGAGCTGGATCTGAGTCGGGTTCCTTTGTGATGTGACTCTGTTCAATGGTGTGAGTCAAGGTCGAGCGATTATAGTTTTTCCTGTCTCAGCTATATCCATGGTACCCTCATAGCCGGTCGTCCCCGTTTTTTTCCATTAAAGAAAAAGTAAGCAAATTAAGCTGGGACGGCTGGGTACGAGTCGAGGCTATATTCCTGGAGTAACAAAAGTAGTGCCGCATTGCAGTACAATGAGTATTTAATTTAATACACTGTAATATTATTACACTGTACAGTGAACGCATGCAGAAAGTATATACAGCCATTACCTTAAAAGATTGTATACTTCTCTGTGGTTGTAAGAAGCTTGGCTTCTATACAACTGAAGCCTTAAACCATGGCAAGAGTAGATGGATGATGTGTCACTGGGCAAATACAACCTTAATTGTTATGCATCAGAGGCACAGCTTCAAGAGTGCACCAGTGGCCAGTTCGCGTCATCGTCTTGGTGCAAGCACTCATATTCAGTTTCGCTTCCCTCTTGCTGCTCAGTGAGGCTAAAATCAGACCGTCAGTCCGCGTCGTGGTCTCTTCATCGGTATTTCTCTCCTGAGGCTCACAAATAAATTCACTGCTAAAATCAGACTGCCATTCTCCATCGTCTTCTGCAGACGGCAAGTTTATGTCATCAGACAGTCAATCTACATCATTAGATGACACCTCATCACACGGTAGCTCATACGAGCCAAACGAAGTGACTGACTGCAGATCAGACATATTTTGACAACGGCTACTGGAAACTTGTATTGTGCAATCTCCAAACACACATGGATTTAGCCTCGTTCCCAGGCTCCACGATAACTCCATCTCCACTGAAAAATACTTTATGAAACTCTGCACGTGTACATGTATCTACAGTGCGTAATATACTAAGCTCATGTTTTGCATTCAGGTAGAGCAGCAACAAAATCAACCACAGCAGCCACAGGATCAACAACCAGAGCATCCACAGCCACCAAGTAGACCTCTATGTTCTAATGCTGGACCTAAATTACTGTTTCGTTATAGACTATCATGCAGTGAAGCTCACTCTTCCATATCTCACATGGTACATACAATGTAGACTTAATAGTTACGTATTTGCACACAGGTGATTCAGTTTGGATGGGTTCCCCTTGCGATCCGGATGTCACTACAGAACACCTGCAGCAGGCAGAGAACAATGGCACGAGCCCAGAAGCGTTAGCAGTACAGCTACTGTTGGTGTAGTTTACGACAGATGAGCTAGCTAATGGAAATTGCACTAAACTGAGAAAGCCTGGGGTTCAATTGCTGTACCAAACCCGGATTACATGTAGTTTAAGGGAGTTAAACGTAGTTAACGGAAGGAGGGGCGCAGCCAGCCCATGGCGCATGCACACAGTAAGGGCACGTGTTTAGAGTGCCAGTCTGTGGTTGAGGGAAGCAGAGATTTATAGGTTGGAAGGCAGCTAGCTGTTCCGTGTCTACAACATGTCACAGCCCGCCAATCGGTCCCTGCAGCCCCGGCCCCAAGGGTCACAGGAAGATGGACCATCGCAGGCACCAAGTTAGCAGCTCCCTCGGCCGCATGCCCTTCTGAATCAGCGAGACCGGTAACAACCAACAGGCCAGTTAATAGTGCCATTTCCACCCTATACCGCCTACTCGCTACAAACAGCTAGGATGCCGCCTCCCAAAGTAACGCAGCCAGGACTGCCTGCCCGCCGCATGCCAGCCTTGCCAAACTAATACGGCGGCCTGCCCACCATATGCTAGTCCCGCCAGCCATGACAGCCACATGCCGAATGCCTGCCCGCCATTGCCAGCCTGTGCAACCATTTGCGCATGCCAGCCGGCCTAAATAAGTCAGTCTGTGTAGTTCCTCCTACTTATTCAGCTCTTGTAAATCTCTAGGTGCTATGAAAGCTGAGGAGTTGAATAACTGATACTAAGCTAACCCAACCTCCAGTCTCAAGGGAAGTATAAAAGGCTATGCTCATTTAAGCAGAGTCCATTTCCTCAAGTATTACATGAAAGCTGAGGTATGTGAATGTATAAGCTATACGTATACTTTCTTCTTCCATGCTGTCTCCAGCTACAGTTCCCATGATACATTATGCCAGAGGTATGTAGCTATAAGATTTATGGACGTAATTTATAGTGTACATGCTGGAAAAGTGTTCAGTTAGTGTTGTGTGTGCTAGCTAGGCCCAAAAGTGCCCTGGGCACGAGACATGGAAGTGGTAATTAGCATACATACATGTATACTTGCTGGTTATATAAGCTCCAGAAGTAGGGAAGGGACAGCTGCCTGAATCTGTCCAGTTGCTCCCCCACCAGGTAGGCTAAAATATTTACATATCCTGATAGCACTTGTACTGAGTTTTTTTCCAGCAGGGACAGCCACCCAACCACTCCCCTAGCTGCAGCCAGTGTGGCTACACTGCAAAAACATGTGGGTTGTTTTAACCCAGTTGGGTTACCACAGTTGCGGATCAAAAACAACCCTCACGTTTTTGTGTATGCACTCTACAATAACATGAGGGTTGATTTTGAAACTTAAATTGTGTGCATGCACAACTGCAAAAACATGAGGGTTGTTTTTCTCCCTTAAAATTGCAACTGTGGTAACCAAGCTGGTTTAAAACAACCCACATGTTTTTGCAGTGTACAGGTATGAATTAAAAAGTTTATGTATCCCAACTTAAATAGCAGTTATTATACTATACTTTCATAATTTCAGCTCAATTATGTGGATGTCAGGCCACTGCCTAATGCAGTAATGAATGAATAGGAGATTCCGGAGCCATACCATGGCATACCAAACAATAACAAAAACTGATAAACTGTTTCATTAACTCTTGTTTTGTGTTAAAATCAGCTACATGTATAACATTAACAATGAGAGTTATAGCACCACAAATATGTTAGTGACGTTCGTAACTGTTGGGTTGCTGGATCACATATCTCATTGTAGCTAGCCAGCAGTGGTGGTGGTAGATATCAACACAACTTTGCCAAGAATATGTTCAATTGGAATGCTTATTAGCTGGTGGGTGGCAGTTATTTCCCCAACTGGAACAATGAAGCTGCTAAGTAAGTCCACCTGCTGATAAACTACTAGTGAAGATCGACACGGATGCCCTGCTTTATCCAACAAAGAGTCTGCCAAGGGGTGGAATTCACGAAGTAGGGCACTTGGTATTGTTGATCTCGACAAAGAGTTTGATGTGCCCAAAATGGATAGCGTAAGGCGCCAATTATTGGCTGACACCGTTTATCGGCCAGTATTCGTATCTCCCGTGATTTCACGTTATAATTCTATTATGCATGCGCCGTAGTATCGCTCCTCATGGCGGTTGCGGTTGCCTGCGTGTGGAACTTGAATATCCCTCTCATCCTACTTCATCCCTCTCATCCTACTTCAAACAAGGCGTATGTTGTGTACAAAAACCGTTTGCAGTTGTTTATATGGCAATAGGAATCTTTCTGGTGTAGAATGCTAGTTTTGTTCATTTGTTTAGAACTGTCTATGGGTGGTGTTTGTTCCGAACCAGCAAGTAACAACGAAGAGTATAGAATTCCTCTTGGTGATGGTTACAAGCACCGTAAGTGTACAGTGAGGGCGCCTCATCAATTCAAAGTTCCTCAGAATTGTGACTATTGTCATATTGTGAAGAAACTGAACAGTGTTAAAACCCGTTATAGATTGACTACCTTTTTGATGCTGCAAAGACTGGATTCGGCAAAACAAGGCAGCAAATTAAAGGTATACCCATTTACGATCGCTTGCAGCACAGCGGCAATCTTCCTTGGGAAGATAACATTGTGAACAGATTTTCTGGTGATCATACTCTGACCGAAACTGCTGGAAAAAGGACTTGAACTTGTAGAAGCTTGTGGGAATCTTGTTTGCAAATGGACAGAGAAGTAGCAGCAGTTGCAATAGTTCACCAATTGCAGTGTAGGAAAGTCTGTTGGATGAACAAAATAATTGCATTATGGCACACACCGCTCCACAAAGTGTAATTTTAGCTCCAGGATACAGTGGTTCAAAAAGTTCTGGATTCTCATCTGTAGAGGGCAGTCGTGGTGGAGAAGAGCCTAAGCCAGAGAGTGAACCTGGAGAGCCTTGGCCAACAGGGGAGGGTGGAGAAGAGCCTAAGCCAGAGAGTGAACCTGGGAGAGCCTAGATCTGAGATTGAGCTCGGAGAGCCTAGGCCCGTAGGGGAGGGTGGAATAGAGCCTAAGCCAGTGAGTGAATCTGGAGAGCCTAGATCTGAGATTGAGCTTGGCCAGTGAGTGAACTTGGAGAGCCTAGGCCCGTAGGGGAGGGTGGAGTAGAGCCTAAGCCAGTGAGTGAACTTGGAGAGCCTAGGCCAACAGGGGAGGGTGGGGGAGAGCCTAAGCTGGAGCATGATTCTGGAGACCCTAGACCTGAGGGTGAGTTTGGAGAAACTGAAACCATAGAAGAGGTTGGAGGATCATGGAGAGAAGACTCTAGCCTAGAAAGATGGGTTGCACTAAATGTGTTAAAATCAGCTGTGGCAGGTTGCTTGCGTTGATGCCACAAGGTAGATCTTGGGATAGGAACAGTAGAGTCCCTGAGGTACATTTATACTGCCTTCTGGTTCTCACAGGGCCTTCTCCTGGAGATGAATCCATGACTGACATACTCGATCATCTAGCTAGCTTCGATCTGTACACTCAGTGCAGTACGCACTTTACTGTGTGCTTCAATTAGAAACTGTACCGTGCGCTTCAAATATAAGTAAACACCAGTCATTACATCATGTGCGGTATTTATAGCAGGTGTAAATTGTGCACGATACTTTGCGAGCCCGTCAGCGTTTCGGCGTGCGATCGACGAGAGAAGATGTTTGACTCCGACTCAAGTAACGCTAGCAACTGTGAATGGCCGAACTCCGGCCCTACCAAACAAGCGACTCCACAGTGTGGGAGCAATGCCGGCAGACCAGTACGGAAGCGTCAACTGCCGGCAAAGCTACGGGAGCACAGTGAACTCCAAAGTTTGGCATCTGCGGAGGAGCCTATGTTTGACCCATCAAGTTTATACCTCAATTGTGCCTTATAACCTACATTAATCTCTAAAGTATGCTTGAGCGCATATAGCTAGCTAGTTGTCAAAATTTGCATTAAATTTAGGCGTCTCCATCTCTTTAAAGCTAGACACATAAATAGGCTGTACGTTTATATGAAGTGTATGTGAAGATGTATGCTTACATGAAAACACCTGAGGCATGCAAGATAAACCAACAAATATCAAAGTATTGTAAATGTATAGTATATTTACGTGCTTATAATTATTATATTATAATAATAATGTACATTTATATTGTAATCACATTGTTACGTATGTATATTTTCAGGTCACAGTCAAACAAGAGGGATCCTCAAGTAGTGACAGTGACTTTACTGTCAATGGTATCAACCTACTGCGTATTCCAGCAAGAGACGCATATTATGCACTAAATTTAATGGATGCCCTTTTTACCAAGACAGAACTGTCAGCCACTCTGTCATTCAAGTCAAAAAAAAGTGAGAAACCTGGCCTTGACCGTGAGCGAGTGGAAAAACTTTTGGGTAAGTCTATTGATAATTTTTACTTGCGTGTGTTCTGGATGTGTGGATGCAGCAAAGCATGTGGCGGTGAATAGTTTTCATCCATGGGGAATTGGCACGTCCATCGAGCTTGCTGTTCTCCATGCTTAGTGGCATAATATCATTATCACTATTTTGATAACACAACCTTGTTTTCTCCCCACAGCATGCATTGACAAACGCTATGGTGATACTTGGGATTTGAAAACCTTGACAAGCAAGGCAAATCAAAAGTGCAGAGACACCAAGCAGTAACTCTTTAGTGTTCTATATAGCTTTAAGTGTTTACAATATTTCTGGACATTAGTCTTTGTCATTTCTTTTAAAATGTGTACCATGCTCATTGTGTTCATTTCATCTTGAAAGAAATTCTTGAAATATTGCAAGAATATTGTATGAATATGGCATATGATCTTCTAAAGTACCCGCAAGGCATGATTTAAAGCTTGCCAGGATCTTCATAATCATAAGCAAGATCTTATCCAGAACCCGCAAGTATCTTGTTAGTTCTGTGCCAAGATCTTGCACAGAACTTGCAAGATCTTACAGAGAATCTGCAAGTATCTTGTTAGTAATATGCCAAGATCTTGTGTGGAACCTGTAAGTATCTTGTTAGAACTATGCCAAGATCTTGTATGGAACCTGCAAGTATCTTGTTATATAAAACTATGCCAAGATCTTGTCAGGAAACATTTCAAAATCATGTATGATTCTCTCAAGAAATTGGCAAGAATATTACCAAGTTCTTGCCAAGATTTTGACAGTTATCCCTGCAAGATCTTTCTAAGATATTCCAGTAGGGTTGTCATAGAATGACTCCTTTTGGAAACGTAGAGTCACTGAAGCTACAATTACATTGCACCATAACAGTTTCACCACAGCCTGTAGAGTCAATATAGAATTAACAAATAGCTAGAGCTTGCAAGTATATACACTTGCACACCAACAGGAGTGAATGAGCTCCTGCACGCACCTATCTTTTTTCACACCAGGAGATCTTGAGGTAGTCTCTGGAGCACATTTGTTGTTTTTTTCACACCAGGAAATCTTGAGGAACACTCTGCACAGAAGTAAAAAAAAAAGAAGGGAAATGATCTGCAGACCTGAGGTCCTCCTTCGGATATTCAGCACCTTGGCATTACTCTATATGGAGGCTGCATACATGCAAAAAAAGGAGTCAAATCTGAGAACAAAAACGTGACATACATGTACAGAAAGCTTCTTCAAGGAAATGTCAGATTTCGATGGTGATTGCTTTACACACACCGCACATCTGACAAGATGCCATAATCAGGCCTTTCACCCCATGAGATCAACTGGATCAGGCCTTAATCTCATGGCTGCAAGACAAAATCTGGTATGAGGCTAGTACATAAAGCCCCTCCCCACTTGGCTTTGGCGGTAGGTGATTCCTGCTTCTAGTCCGAATAAAGCGATATTTCATATCTAAAATCCAGCCGGGTATTTTTTATATAAATCGAGGGTAATCGCTCTGCCAAGTGTAAAGTATAACTGTCCAGTAGAAACGAATGTATTTCAATCATGCGACTTGGGCGGGGCGAGACGGGTCGCGAGCCAGCCTGTCGCGAAAATAACAATTAACCTGGAACCATGCATGACAATGCTGCTGGAGAAGCTACGAAAAAGCGACCAGTCTTTGGGAGATGGCTGTCTCTGTCTGCAACATATGTTCAAGGATCAGCCATGGCTGCTGCGGGTGAGTGGAGAGACGAGGTTGGCTGCTTGAAATTCACAAGCGTATCGCTCGAACGTGCCGTCCGTTAATAGCGCTCATATCTCTACTCATACAGAGGCTACACAAACTCTACTAACCTGTGAGCTGTAGTAAGCCTTCCTTAGTAAAAATATGTCGTAAACCTCTCCAGATCTCTGACGCTTTGAGCGCTCTCAGTTCGAAGATGGCATCTGGCCATTAAACTACCAGAGACGCCATTTTGACCACGTGCTTTGTAGGGGCCCCATAAGGCGACATGTAAAATGTATATAGTTTTGTTTTGGCCATAACTCCTCACAGAAACTGAAAGTAGAGGAGCTTCACATACGTTTTCTTATTTGTTCTCCAAGGATCACAATGATATAAGTTTCACACCTCTGTGACCCCTACTTTTTGCAAACCATTATATTATTGGGGTGAGCCTGAACGAGCCCCACACTAGCATGTACTGTGGAACAATTTCTCTGTACGTACGTCTGTACGCACGCACTTACCGCATATGCGCTTACGGTCCAAATATCCGTCTGTCATGTGCACGCGCACATTTCTCTAAGTTCCACGTGCCTATAATTTTAAAAGTTGTTACAATGGCTAACCGACAGCAAGACAGGAACGAAGAACTCGCAGAAGAGAGTACCGTAGAGGATACCATTGCAGCTAGGGTACGTGGTAGGCGAACGGAGGCCAGGCGCCAACGGGAGAGAGCGCCCCATCGACAGAGAAGAGTAGCAGGTCAGATAGCGTTCACAAAATTCAGTTTCAGAGGGGGGGAACGCTTGTAGGTGGAACAAAGCAACCAGTTGATTGCGTGGGAAAGAGGCTAACCAGGTACTGTAAATTGTAGTGTCAAATGATCACTGTTTGGGAGAGAAATCACACTTTTGTGCTAAAGCTCCCGAAATAAATACTGCTGGTACCCCAGAAGAGAGGGAGGCCAGGCACTAACGAGAGAGAAGAGCAGCATGCATGCAGTCACACCTTGTGACATTGTACTTTGCTCCTTAATTTATTCATATCACTGCATCATCCATGCCATTGCTTATGTTGTATTGTCAAACCTGAAATCAAATGAATCTTCCAACACCACCTGCATGCCTATATCATTGTTTTAGTCCTGAATAGGCATCAATCGTTTGAGTGGATATACGACGCTCGATCAGGCTCGCCCCTCGATGATTCCCAGCATCTTACTAGTATTAATTATATTATTTACCCCCCCTTCTTATCTTTACACTTGGCAGAGTAGCATTCAGCTAAAGGCTGTGCTCAGCAACAGGTTAGTCTAAGCAAGGGTGCTTAGTATAGGATAGATACCTGGCTCTCAGGATTTAACCTACTTAAACACCCTTGGGAACCTTGGAAGTGTTAATTGAGTCTCAATTAACACTTCCTCGGTTCCCACGGGTGTTTAAGTAGGTTAAATCCTGAGAGCCAGGTGTCTATCCTACTTAGACTATATAAACAATCTAGAGGTGCGAAGGGGGGGGACGCTTGTAGGTGGAACAAAGCAACCAGTTGATTGCGTGGGAAAGAGGCTAACCAGGTACTGTAAATTGTAGTGTCAAATGATCACTGTTTGGGAGAGAAATCACACTTTTGTGCTAAAGCTCCCGAAATAAATACTGCTGGTACCCCAGAAGAGAGGGAGGCCAGGCACGGAGCCCGAGACTCAATTAACACTTCCTCGGTTCCCACGGGTGTTTAAGTAGGTTAAATCCTGAGAGCCAGGTGTCTATCCTACTTAGACTATATAAACAATCTAGAGGTGCGAAGACATCAAAGTGCTGGATACTGCTTAGCAACTACTGAGGGCATTAACCTACTTAAACACCCTCTACTAACCGGCATACTTCAAAGGATTTACCTCATAAATTATTCATATATGGTCTAAATACTGTTAGTATTAAGTGTCCTTGCATGGTCTAAGCTGAAAACAGCTGAAGAATGGATCAACTTGGATACACAATGTCATCTCATACGGCTTCCAGCGAAAGTGCTGACACAGCAATTTCGCAGTGCGCTTCCATTTAGCTATTAGAACTTGAGGTATCATAGCTACCTATACCACCTTTTCGCCGTCTAGGCAACACAAAGCTAAGCTAGCTTGACTTACCTTGGACTATTGAGCCTGTAAAGCTCCAGTAGCTTCCACTCTGTTCGTGGCTATAATGGCATAGTAAGGCAATGACGTAATTTAGCGCACGTGATAATTGCAGACGAACACACACACACACACACACAGACGCAGGAACGTAAAGCTATCTCAATATTAGCCGGGCGTACACAAAGCACGCCCGGCTGGTAAAAATTCACACTGACAGTATGTACCTTTCAGTCTTTTCCTTTTCATTGCTCTCTGTTCATTCTGTGCAAGGGACATGCAAACTCATCTATAGAAAACAAACACATAAGAATGTGAGTGAGTATGCACGTGCCTAACACGGTATACCACAATTTTGGAATACAGTAGTAGTTGCTAATAACCTCATACCCAGGCCTTCTGAGTTATGGCAGAAGGCCTAGCTATAGGTACGAGCTTAGCTGCTAATGGAATCTCAAAAACTGTCAGGTTTTCATGGTATGACTACATACGTACATAGTTCGTATATGACAAAGCATTGGCCCAAAAAGAATACCCTTGATAAATATACGTACTACAGAGATTTGCGAGTTGAGTGAGTCACATACGTGTTATCTTGTTGCATATCCAGGTCAAGTAATTACCAACTGAATCGATAGCTGGTCTCTTTGCAGAAGCATTGCATCAATCTGAGACCTCCGCAAGCACAATGGCTGGCTTTCATAAGTCTGGCTACTGAAATTAAGATCGCCAATTGGCTCCATCAAAGGCACTTGTGCCAGAGGATGATACCAATTCGTCTGGTTCACAAGTTTCTGAAAGCCAGGTGCAGAGTACCTGCTGTTGTTTGTTCCCCAATCAGTACATGTACACCGGAGCTCACTGTTTACCCAGCCATCTTCCACTTCCAGTAAAAGACTTAATCCTGATTCCACTGCAGCCACAATTAGCAATTCCTCCATCCTTAACGGAGTCTTTACCGAAGTTTTAGCTCTAAATCAACAAGACTTATATGTCATATCTAAAAACCAGCCAGGTGTTTTTTTACGCAAATCATTCAATTGAAGGTTGTGTTCAGCAACAGATTAGTCTTAGCTTAATGCAGCTGTAGAATGGATCAGACAGTCTCATCACGTAGCGCTGCCAGCGAAAGTGCTGACACAGCAATTTCGTAGTGCGCTTCGAGTTAGCAATCAGAACTTGCCAAGACAGAACTATTATCGCTACCTACCACTCTTTCGCCGTCTAGGCAACACAAAACTAACCTAGTTTAGACTATAGTTGTTAATAATTCTGCAATCTCATTGATCACAGCGAGGTTTCTAAATCACTTAGAACCCTTGTATTGGAGCACTTAGAAAACCTAGTATTAGACTATAGTTGTTAATAATTCTGCAATCTCATTGGTCACAGCGAGGTTTCTAAATCACTTAGAACCCTTGTATTGAAGCCTTCCGGCACTTAGAAAACCTAGTATTAGTCACTTAGAATACCGCTGCACGGACCAATCAGATTGAACCGCGCACGCGCGAGGTCGGTACGCCCTAATGACTCATTACGCGGGTACCGACCTCGCGCGTGCGCGGTTCAATCTGATTGGTCCGTGCAGCGGTATTCTAAGTGACTAATACTAGGTTTTCTAAGTGCCGGAGGCTTCAATACAAGGGTTCTAAGTGATTTAGAAACCTCGGTGACCAATGAGATACCTATAGTCTAATACTAGGTTTTCTAAGTGCTCCAATACAAGGGTTCTAAGTGATTTAGAAACCTCGCTGTGATCAATGAGATTGCAGAATTATTAACAACTATAGTCTAAACTAGGTTAGTTTTGTGTTGCCTAGACGGCGAAAGAGTGGTAGGTAGCGATAATAGTTCTGTCTTGGCAAGTTCTGATTGCTAACTCGAAGCGCACTACGAAATTGCTGTGTCAGCACTTTCGCTGGCAGCGCTACGTGATGAGACTGTCTGATCCATTCTACAGCTGCATTAAGCTAAGACTAATCTGTTGCTGAACACAACCTTCAATTGAATGATTTGCGTAAAAAAACACCTGGCTGGTTTTTAGATATGACATATAAGTCTTGTTGATTTAGAGCTAAAACTTCGGTAAAGACTCCGTTAAGGATGGAGGAATTGCTAATTGTGGCTGCAGTGGAATCAGGATTAAGTCTTTTACTGGAAGTGGAAGATGGCTGGGTAAACAGTGAGCTCCGGTGTACATGTACTGATTGGGGAACAAACAACAGCAGGTACTCTGCACCTGGCTTTCAGAAACTTGTGAACCAGACGAATTGGTATCATCCTCTGGCACAAGTGCCTTTGATGGAGCCAATTGGCGATCTTAATTTCAGTAGCCAGACTTATGAAAGCCAGCCATTGTGCTTGCGGAGGTCTCAGATTGATGCAATGCTTCTGCAAAGAGACCAGCTATCGATTCAGTTGGTAATTACTTGACCTGGATATGCAACAAGATAACACGTATGTGACTCACTCAACTCGCAAATCTCTGTAGTACGTATATTTATCAAGGGTATTCTTTTTGGGCCAATGCTTTGTCATATACGAACTATGTACGTATGTAGTCATACCATGAAAACCTGACAGTTTTTGAGATTCCATTAGCAGCTAAGCTCGTACCTATAGCTAGGCCTTCTGCCATAACTCAGAAGGCCTGGGTATGAGGTTATTAGCAACTACTACTGTATTCCAAAATTGTGGTATACCGTGTTAGGCACGTGCATACTCACTCACATTCTTATGTGTTTGTTTTCTATAGATGAGTTTGCATGTCCCTTGCACAGAATGAACAGAGAGCAATGAAAAGGAAAAGACTGAAAGGTACATACTGTCAGTGTGAATTTTTACCAGCCGGGCGTGCTTTGTGTACGCCCGGCTAATATTGAGATAGCTTTACGTTCCTGCGTCTGTGTGTGTGTGTGTGTGTGTTCGTCTGCAATTATCACGTGCGCTAAATTACGTCATTGCCTTACTATGCCATTATAGCCACGAACAGAGTGGAAGCTACTGGAGCTTTACAGGCTCAATAGTCCAAGGTAAGTCAAGCTAGCTTAGCTTTGTGTTGCCTAGACGGCGAAAAGGTGGTATAGGTAGCTATGATACCTCAAGTTCTAATAGCTAAATGGAAGCGCACTGCGAAATTGCTGTGTCAGCACTTTCGCTGGAAGCCGTATGAGATGACATTGTGTATCCAAGTTGATCCATTCTTCAGCTGTTTTCAGCTTAGACCATGCAAGGACACTTAATACTAACAGTATTTAGACCATATATGAATAATTTATGAGGTAAATCCTTTGAAGTATGCCGGTTAGTAGAGGGTGTTTAAGTAGGTTAATGCCCTCAGTAGTTGCTAAGCAGTATCCAGCACTTTGATGTCTTCGCACCTCTAGATTGTTTATATAGTCTAAGTAGGATAGACACCTGGCTCTCAGGATTTAACCTACTTAAACACCCGTGGGAACCGAGGAAGTGTTAATTGAGTCTCGGGCTCCGTGCCTGGCCTCCCTCTCTTCTGGGGTACCAGCAGTATTTATTTCGGGAGCTTTAGCACAAAAGTGTGATTTCTCTCCCAAACAGTGATCATTTGACACTACAATTTACAGTACCTGGTTAGCCTCTTTCCCACGCAATCAACTGGTTGCTTTGTTCCACCTACAAGCGTCCCCCCCCTTCGCACCTCTAGATTGTTTATATAGTCTAAGTAGGATAGACACCTGGCTCTCAGGATTTAACCTACTTAAACACCCGTGGGAACCGAGGAAGTGTTAATTGAGACTCAATTAACACTTCCAAGGTTCCCAAGGGTGTTTAAGTAGGTTAAATCCTGAGAGCCAGGTATCTATCCTATACTAAGCACCCTTGCTTAGACTAACCTGTTGCTGAGCACAGCCTTTAGCTGAATGCTACTCTGCCAAGTGTAAAGATAAGAAGGGGGGGTAAATAATATAATTAATACTAGTAAGATGCTGGGAATCATCGAGGGGCGAGCCTGATCGAGCGTCGTATATCCACTCAAACGATTGATGCCTATTCAGGACTAAAACAATGATATAGGCATGCAGGTGGTGTTGGAAGATTCATTTGATTTCAGGTTTGACAATACAACATAAGCAATGGCATGGATGATGCAGTGATATGAATAAATTAAGGAGCAAAGTACAATGTCACAAGGTGTGACTGCATGCATGCTGCTCTTCTCTCTCGTTAGTGCCTGGCCTCCCTCTCTTCTGGGGTACCAGCAGTATTTATTTCGGGAGCTTTAGCACAAAAGTGTGATTTCTCTCCCAAACAGTGATCATTTGACACTACAATTTACAGTACCTGGTTAGCCTCTTTCCCACGCAATCAACTGGTTGCTTTGTTCCACCTACAAGCGTCCCCCCCTCTGAAACTGAATTTTGTGAACGCTATCTGACCTGCTACTCTTCTCTGTCGATGGGGCGCTCTCTCCCGTTGGCGCCTGGCCTCCGTTCGCCTACCACGTACCCTAGCTGCAATGGTATCCTCTACGGTACTCTCTTCTGCGAGTTCTTCGTTCCTGTCTTGCTGTCGGTTAGCCATTGTAACAACTTTTAAAATTATAGGCACGTGGAACTTAGAGAAATGTGCGCGTGCACATGACAGACGGATATTTGGACCGTAAGCGCATATGCGGTAAGTGCGTGCGTACAGACCATTGTGATCCTTGGGGAACAAATATGAAACATAATTATGTGAAGCTCCTTTACTTTCAGTTTCTGTGAGGAGGTATGGCAAAAACAATACTATTAGCAATTTATATGTCTCCTTATGGAGCCCCTACAAAGCACGTGGTCTAAATGGCGTCTTTGGTAGTTATATGCATGCCGTCTTCGAACTTAGAGCGCATGAAGCGTCATTGATCTGGGCAGGTTTACCACATATTTTTACTAAGGAAGGTGTAGCCTCTGTATGAGTAGAGATATGAGCGCTGTTAACGGACGGCACGTTCAAGCGATATGCTTGTGAGTTTTGAGCAGCAGACCTCATCTCTCCACTCACCCGCAGCAGCCATGGCTGATCCTTGAATCCATGTTCCAGACAGAGACAGCAATGTCCCAAAGACCGGTCACTTTTTCGTGCTTCTCCAGCAGCATTGTCATATGCATGGTTCCAGGTCAATTGTTATTTTCGCGACA